>PVKM010042724.1:0-12722 GCA_004027735.1 Carollia perspicillata
GCACAAAGCAGCCCTGACTGGTGTGGCTTAGGTGGTTGGGTCTCATCCAGCAAAGCTAAGAGTTGTTGCCTGTTACATTCCCGGTCAGGGTACACACCTGGGTTGCCGGTTCAGTCCTGCGTGTGGGCACGTGCGAGAGGCAACCATGCAAGAAGCGACCCGCAGATGTTTCTCTCGCACGGGTTTCTCTCCTTCTCTTTCTCCCTTCCTTCCTCCCTCTCTAAAAACAAATAAATGAAATCTTCAAAAAAATTAAAATAAATGCACAAGGTAAGAAGCAAACAGTAGCGCGTTACTCAAGGAAAGGAAATATAAATGCTGGACAGAAACTTGAAAACAAAGGAAGGGTATGCAAGCATTGTGTAGGTTTTTCACAGCATTTGAGTAAAGTCTACCTATGGCTTTATTTTATTTATGTTGCCACTGAATATATTTTACCATGTCCTGAAGTGATCTCCTGAATCTACTTTTTAACTCTTCCCTTTTTTAGCCTCATGTTCATCATTGCTTCAGAAACACCCAGCGTGTGAAATTCCCAGCAGAGAGACCAGAGAGTAAATTGCCCCAAATCAGCTTTTTTGCCTTTAGGCAAGAGATTCTTCCTCTTCTTTTTTTCTTATAATTTTGCATGTTCTCATAATATCAATAACGTAAGACTAGAAAAATTCTCAGAAATAAAAATACAGTGTAAAAGTGGATGCTATCTTTTCCCCTTGGATATTTCCCCCAAGATTTCTAGACTGTGTACTTGGTCCGTGGGTGATAAAAATATATGTAAAACACAAACCTTTTCATATTAAATGGAGGGAGCATTGCTAAGAAGGTAAGTCCTTGAAGAATGGCTGGGACCTTGCCTGCTGGGGTATCCGCAGTAATTGGAGTGATATGGAATTTTGAGGTTGGGAGCTAGAGAAACACTCAGGGCAGCTGTGAAAGTGCGTTTGTCCAAGGAGCTCAATCTAGAGATACAACTTCCATGGCACCTTTAGGCTGTGGGCTGTCCCTGCTCTAGCTGTCACCACGCTTCATTTCACCTCTCGTGAAAGATTATGTAGTATATGAATCCTGGGTTGGGGTTTCTTTTCTTTGCTTCCTTGGTTTCAGGCTAGCTCTTTGTTCAGAGACTACTGGAACTAATTGCAGTCACACCCAGTTTTCATGGTGATGCGTGAAGGGAGAGCACCTGGAAGATTTTCGGGTAGTCTCCACCAGGCCTTCTCTCTGGGCACCCTGTGGTTCAAGGGTACTGAGTTTCTATAGCAGGCCTCCAGAGTTGTGAGTCCTGAAGACCCCGTGACAACATGATGCCCCCGAGGCCCCCTGAGAAACCCTGAAGTGTGTGCACCGAGAATCTTCGAGAGAAGGCCTCCCACTAGTGCGAGGTCACAGGAGCTCAAAGGTAGGGTTTTCCAGGTCTCCTTTTGTGCCCTCTCTGGGTGTGCCTCAATTTACCCATCGGTTTCAAAGCCAAGGCGGATGTGTATTCCCTAGCATTTCTATAAATACACATATGCAATAGAGCAATTTGGGAAAGGTGTGGCCTAATAGATAAAGCGAATACCAAGTTTTTTGGACCAACCAAATCCACTACCTCTATGATATCCATCAGATTGGTGTTATGTAGTCTATGGAATAAATGAGGAAGGGTTCTAGACCTCACAGTTAAGTCAAAGTAGGGGCAGGACCAGATCTAGAGCTTTTCCTGGCTTGTCACTGGGGCAGGATCAATAGCCCTGATGGTAAATCTGCCTAATGGAAACATGCTGACTTTTAAGGACGAGGTCTAATTGTAAAAACTTTCCTACTAAATTTTTTATTCCTGAAGACCAGTGACCATGCCCACCGACCTGAAGAGCGACAGTTCACCCCGTCCTATCACCCAGAAGGGCCTTCTGCCAATTCCCATTCCAATTTTATAGCACCTGGCAGACAAAGTCTTTAGGATGCATATGCCAACTTGACAATTATTAAAATGCTGGGAATAAAAGGAAACACTAGCGACAGATAAAAATGCATTCTAAATATTCATGGTATGCATTTTCAATATTGCAATAAAAATTCTTTGCACAAACACAATGACCAAAACAACCCAGACCTCATTAATTTATCCACCTTCAATTCATTTTTTGTTCTGAGTATGAAAACGAACACTTATACAATGTGACAACAGCAGTAAATACTTTATTTTGTTTTTACTGAAAGGGGAAAACATCAACTTTAATTTGAATACTAAACCACCCAGAATCTCGAGCTGAAAACATGTTTTTATTATTTGGATCCTTCAGTTTGGCTTGTTCTGCTTTTGGCACATCTACTGATATCACTCACAATATTTTTTTTCATTTCATACATTAATATTTAATATTCTTTAAACATTGTTCAACCTTAATGGTTGTCTAATTTTTGTTTTTCATCCACAGAGAAGCTATTAATTTATGAGCATATAGGGCAGTAAGTAATAATTTGCATGAACGCCTCGAGCAGATACGCTTCCCTAGGCCGCCCATAGCATAGACTCTGGAAGGGGTGATACCATCTATTGGCTAAGCTCCAATGAACACTGCTTTACAAGAAGCAGAAAAAAAGTTTTTTAATCCATAAAGAAGTCTACTAAGTGAAAAATCAACAGAGATGACAGGAGCCGGTTTGTTTCTGTTCCTATTTTCCCTTCGGTGTGTGCTCTGCGGTTCCCTGTTGGGAGGGATTCACGAAATGGCAAAGCAAGAAACCGAAGTGCTTTGAAGAAGAAGAGACCAGCTCACCCCTTATCTGCGTCCAGAACTTCACGCTTTCACCAATGACTGTGCCAACAAGCCCAGTGGCCACAGGTTGCTAGCTGAGCTAACCCCAAATGAGGCCAGTTGGTCCCAAAAAGCTCATCGATGAATCCGGCAGACCAGTTGTTTCACAATACCTAGACAGCCGAAATCTGCTCAGGGTCCCATCCCTCTGGCTATGATATTTCTCATCATGTGGATGTGACGGATGGTTCTGGGCAGCATGGGAACCCCTGTGTTAAATGTTCATCTGGGAGTTGGGGGTCCAAGTGCATGTTCAGAGGTGAGAGGAGACTTCGTATTTGAGAAGCCACTAGGGTATTGCCCTCAAAGCAGTCTCAGTACTTTCCCCCTCCCAGTAGACGTGGGGTTATTTCCCCTTGGGCCAGGAAGCCAGAGAGGAAGTCAGCCACCATCCACATAAATTCTGGCCCCAGAATTTCCCCTCCCTATGGCTAACTCAGCCTCCTAGTGTTGCCTTCCCTAAAATCTAGGATTTACAGTCACCTCGGGACAGATGCCACACCGGCCAAGGTAGATAACTAAGGGAGTTACCCAGACAGTTTCGTAGAGACAAAATAATTTTTCCTCAATTATCTGCATATTCCACTTAGTCTTTTCTTTTCAGATAGTTTCTATCTTAAATAAGTTGTATAGGTAATAAGAGAAGTGTAATAAGATTTGGGATTAGTGCCTACACTAACGAAGTCTCATCTCGTAATCTAGTGCTTTGACATTCAGCAAACACATTCAGCTGAAGCAATGAATTTCCTAGCAGCTCAGGACGCTAACGTGCCTATTCTGATGCAGGGGAACCCAAGCCCCCGGGTTTTAAGCCAAGCTCTAGAAAGTCATCCCTCATCTTTGTATTCCTTGTGCTCAATTCACATCGGGCTGCAAACTGCCAGATGTGCTTTTTCTGATTAAAACACTGCAACAAATTTAGTAGTGCTTCAATTCTGAGCACACATGTTTAAAGCCTTGTTATTTTGGATTTGGGGTGGGGGCGGGGACGTGATTTTCATTGGTTGGTGGCTTTGGGCTAAAGTTTTTAAGAACCGAGAAAGCATATTTTGGTATAAATTTATCCATAAATGAATTGCATGTTGCTGAATATACAGTTAACTGTGACATTACTTTCTCAACCCATTACCTATTTACATATCTATCTATTTAATCCTCACCCAAGGATCCATTTATTGATTTTAGAGAGACAGGAAGAGAGAGAGAAAGAGAAGGAGAGAGAGAAACGTTGATGTGAGAGAGAACCATCAGTCTGTTACCTACTGTATGCATCCTGACTGGGGAGTGAGCCCTGGACCTGCAACCTAGGTATATGCCCTCACTGGGAATTGAACCTGAAACTTTTTGATGCATAGGTGGTGCTCCAACCAATCAAGCCACACCAGCCAGGGACATTGCCCATTTATTAATAAAAGAGTTCTGCTACTTTCCATTATGTCACATACATAGCTGGATTTAAGACATTAAAGATTTAGAGTCCTATTATTGAAAATACCATTATCAGCATATGATACTAATTTCACATAATTCATATAAGCTGAGCATATTAGTGCCACACTACCATCACGACGCCACAGCAAGAGAAGCCCAGGCCTAACAGGGCTGCCTTAGAAGTCAGCTCATGCATTACTGCTTCAGCTCGGGACAGGGTTGCCATGCAGAGTCACGACACACCAGGGGTTCAGAGTTGGCGTTATTGCTAAATAAGAGCAGACAGTTGTGAAATTATTTTTTTTTCTGGGATTCTTTTGTTTGTTCATTTTGCAAAAGGGGAGAAAGGTAATCAAAGTGAATCCAGACTGTCCCACAGTAGCTTCCCTATCTCTCTGCAATGTACTGAAGGGCTGCCTTGAGTGGCATCCCAGCTAAGTGACCAGGGACTTGCAAAGGGGGCGAGAAATGGCACCTAGCCTGCAGCCCAGGTCACCTCACATGAAGTGCAGCCAAGGGTCAGGGCCCCGGGACAGGCAGCATTAGCTGCGTGGCCTGCTTTTCCAGCTACTTTCAAGCCCTTTTTCATTCGACTGATGGGTAAAATGTTAAAAAGGAAGAAGCAAATAGTATATATTGATGCCAAAGGCAACATGAGAATTTCAGTTGAGTTTGTAACCATCCTCTTTGTATTACTAAAAACACATGCTCAAAATAAACTCTGTATATTATTTTAGCAATTCAATATAAATTATCTGTGCTAGTTTTCCAGTAGCACAGACCTGGAGAGAGAGGGTCTGGGGGAGGGGTGGGGAATCCAAATTCCTTCTATAAAGCAAGGATCATTTAAAACTTTTGGTTAGAGCATTTATTTATTTCTAACTCATAATGTAACTGATTTTTTTTATTTGAGCTATTAAAATTGGTTAACTTCATGGTAAGTACTTCTGTAGATCATGGGTCAGGGGGAAACGCTGTGGCTTTATTCGGGAATTTCCAAATCTGGACGCACACGTAGAAGCATGAGCACGAACTATCACATCAACCACAAGAGCAAAACTGCGAGACGATGCCCGACATGGGGTGAGTGGTGTAAATGCAGCCAACAGTGCTGACTCCTGGTTCTGCTGCGGGTGTCGGAAGGGACCAGAGTTTCCAACTGTGGCACGTGGCGGTGGTCACTGACACAGCTGGCGGGTGTACGGTGTTCGCCAGGTGTCAAGCATGTTGTCTGCACTAATGCAGTCCATCCTCCCAGCAGCGTTGAAGTGGATTATTCATCGTCCCACTTTCTAACATAAGAAAAATAACTGGCCCACAATCGCCCCGATGGAGAAGGCGGAGCGGGGGTGCAAGCTCGGGCTGCCTGGCGTCAGCGTGGCGTGCGTACTCAAGGCCCCCCCCCCCACCCCCGCTCAGCTCAGCCGGATCCATCAGCTCAGCCAATCCGAGGTCAGGGGTTGGCAAATCGTGACAAACCTGGCCCTGTTTGTGCAAGGCCTTTGCACTAAGAACAGGTTTTTTTCATTTTTAAATGCTTATTTTAAAAAAACAAGAGAAACAGTATTTCATGATATGTAACAAGTAAATTTCAGTGTCCTAAAAGTGTTATCAAGACACTTCACTCTTAGTTTCTGTATTATCTAAGGCTGCTTCCGTATCGAAATGGCAGAGTCCCACAGCGGCAACAGAGACTGTCCCACAAAACCGAAGTATTTACCACTCGGCTCTTTCCGCAGGAAGTCTGGGAGGTCATCATGGAGCCACCAAGGAGAACAAACGGGCATCCACGAACAACATGGAGGCCGTCAGAACGGGCTCGATCCGAAATTAGGATCCAAATTCATGCGTCTACCTGAGTGCAGGTGTGGCGTTAGCAGGGGCAGCCCGGTCAGCGCTGGCCTGCGCTGGGACACGCCACCACGACAGAATCCTCTGTGGCAGCTTCTTTCTAGCAAAGGAGACAAGGAAGGACGATTTGAGTAGGGGACAAAATGGTGAAGAGGTGATGTCACGTAATGTTTTTAAACACTGTATAAAATTAGTAAAAAGTAATAATCTACTGTCAGAGGGCAGGAAATAATCCACTAAGATCATTCCAGTAACATTCTTACTAGGTGGCAGTTCAAGGCAGGTCAGTGTTTACTGGTTTTCCGGAAAGTTTAAGATTTTCAGCCCATCCCCCCCACACAAAATCCCTTTTTTAAAGTGAGCAAAAGATTTCCATGACTATTTCTAAGTGCAATAAAACTTCAGTAAATTGTATTTGCTAAAAATATAACCTGACTTGTTTATGTTTCTTTTCAATATATTGAACAGGTTTTTTTTTGAACAACATTATTTTCAGGTAGAAACTATATTTTGATATTTAGAATTAATTAAATAGTGCCTCAAAGACACCAAATGTTTGGAGTAGATATATATGCCTATTTTGAGAGCAAGAGGGGATAAAACCATTTGTTTTTAAAAATATTTCAAATACTTGCTGTAGAATAACAGTTGCACTATTATTCTACATAGCCTCTATTAAATAATTTTGTTCAGCAGAGAGAAGTTTAAAAGTCAATTCTACCAAAGCTGAATTTGCGATTTTAAAGTAAGTTGCAACAACCAATCGTTCAACTGCCACCCTGTGGAATGGCGTGCGGATGGCCAGGGGGCTCTGGATTTCAGAGAGCAGGTCTGAGCTGTGCTGAATAGTAACTAAAACAGGAGAGGGTTTGTTTCATCAACTCATCCACTAACGTTTATCGATGGCTTCCCTCAGAGTGCCTGGCTCTCTGTTAAATTCTGGAGTGACAAGGTGGCAGGGACACAGTTATACCCTCACTGGGCATCACAATTCCCCCACTTTTTCTGTATTTCTACTCCCAGAGGGCTTTCTCCACCTCTCTGATTGTTCTGTCCCACGTGGTTATGTCAGTCGCTCTCACTGACCGTCTGTATTCACAAGAGGCTCTTTAGGGCATCACTCCACGCGTCCTTCCTGGTCTCCTGAGCAGGGATGTGCACCCTGCTGACATGACAGCATGTAGATCAGTTACCTATCGTTGCACAATGAACAATCATAACCCTTCAATAGTTGTAAGCACACACATGCACCCGGCCTGTGAGTCTACGCGTTCAAGGTAACCTGGCTTCACTCAACTGAAGCCCGGCTGCAGGTTGGTGCATACGTTTGCCGTTTGAGGCTGGTCTCGTTCACATATCTGGAGTTGGCTGGCTGTTGGCCAGTCCAGGATGGCCCAGCTCATCTTCCTGTAGGCTAGTGCAAGAGGGTCATTCTCATGGACGTGACAGAGGTCAGAAGTGAGCAAGTCCAAAAAGGCAAGTGCGTTTGAACTTTCTACCTGTGTCACTAGGTGACATCCATTGACCCAAGTAAATCTCATGGCCAAACCCACCCCCAGAGTGGAAGGGTCACACAAAGGGAGGTGGCAAACAGTTTCAATGCAGGGACTGATAAAAGTCAGGGGCCATTGTTGTCAACCTACCACATGTGTGAGCAAAACTAAGAACCCCAAATGTAAACCCGTAAATATGTGAGCGGAAATTACATGCAAATCAATAAACAGGAATCGTATTGTGCAACAATTTCTAAACATCATCCTGTATTTTAAAGGACCGTAACAAAGTGGTAAAGTCCACCTGCTGGTTAGTCCTTTCATGATACCTCCCAAAGTTCAGGAGATACTCTAAGACAGGGCAGATTGAAAGCCAGAGTGGGTCCTGTGACGGTTACAAGACATGACAAAGAACAGCAGGAAATCTGCCATTTCTTACTTGGCTGTTGGAGACAGGTAAATACAAATACCTCCTATCACCAGTTAGGTCAAAAGAAAGCTCACATTCTATTCACCTGCATAAAAAATACTGTAATTCCTCTCCCAGCAATTGGAGCATGCCCAGTAAGGGTAACCAATACCTCCAGCGCCCCTGATTTGGGGTATAATTGCATAGAACTCCTATCTTCTGGATAAAGTAAGCCTAGACTAACTAAAACTAGACTGAAGTAATCAGACTAGCTCGCTGAGTGTGCGCATGGTGATGGGGTAGAGGAAATAGGCATCAGGTTACCTCGCAAACACAAACGGAAACAGTGGATGGGCAAATGGGCACAGCTCACATGGCCGCCGGCGACAGGAGTGACCTCGCTTTATTTCTGAGTGCGCAGTACGGCGTTGTGCACTACAAGCAGCATGTTGTAGAGCGGCTCTCTAGAACTTTCCCACCTCACGTGGCTGAAGCTCTACGCCCACTGAGACTCCCCATTTCCTCCTCCCCCGCCTCCGGGCAGCCACCGTTTCACTTTCTGTTTCTATGCGTTAGACTCTTTCAAAGGCCTCGTATAAATGGGACCATGACCCATTTGTCCTCCCCTGACCGGCTTTTTTTCACCCAGCATAATGTCCTCCAGGTTTATCCCTGTTGTCGCACATGACAGATTCGCCTTCTTTTTCAAATAATATTCCATGGTATGGATACGCCACGTTTTCGTTATCCATTTACCCACTGATGAAGACGTAGGCTGTTTCCGCCTCTCGGCTGTTGGGAATGCTGCCGCCGTAAACATGGCAGTGCGATTCTCGCCTTCAGCCCCTGACGTCGGTTCTTTTGCACACAGCCCCAGAGGTGGGATAGCTGGGTCGCATGACAACTCTATGTTTAATTTTCTGAGGGACCATCACACTACTTTCCACAGCAGCTGCACCATTTTACGTCCCCGCCAACAGTGCACTAGGGTTCCAGCCTCTCCACCTCCTTGCAACACTTGTTATTTTCTGATTTTTTTAAATATGATGACAATCCTAAGAGGTGTGAGGTGGTAACTCACTGTGGTTGTAATCTGCATTTCCCTGGCGATTAGCGATGTCTAGCGTTTTCTCATAGACCATGCTTTCTTATCCTTCTAACGCGTAGGTACCATGTTCTTTTTACCTTACTGAAAACAGAACGGGCTCTTTTGGTATATGTTCCTAGGATACTCACATACAAAAAGAAAGTCCACTTTTTAACAGTTGTTTCACATTTTAATGGTCATAAAATACTTGACACAACAAAACTGCATACACTGCTTAATAAAAATATTTAAAAATTCTTATTCATCCTCCTATAACAGTCTGCTTTTACTTAAAAAATTCTGTATCCACTATAAGCAAAATTAATCTCTAGCATTTCACCTGTGCTCACTCCTCAAGGGCGTGACTAGTGCCACCACAGCATTTCGTCAGCGTGAAAAAAATTCACGTTGTGGGAGAAATGGTCATTCCACAGTCAGACTTTGACTCGTGTAAATGGGTTTGCTTATTGAATCCACAGGATCACTTTAATGAGTAACATATGCCACGCACTAGCCCTGCACTCAGGACAGGCTGCATAATCTGTGGGCCCAGTGCCAAATGAATATTCATGGCCCCTTGTTTGGGAACTATTAGGGATTTCATGACAGCAACTGCAGAGCATTAGACCCAGTGCCAGGACCTTGGAGGTAGAGAGTAGTCACACGACCAGGTAGCCAGCCCAGCCTCCTCCGTGGCAAACCGATAAGAGGATCTTTTTAGGGCACATTTCGAGTGTCAGAAAAATATGCATAACAAGCCCTACATTCCCCAAATAACAGTAAGGGAGATAGTAAAGGCTCTTAAAACCTAATGAGGAAAGAGAGTTCACAAGTTGCTTCTATTGATACCAAGTTGGGCTTTTTCTAGAAAATCCCAAGGAATCACATAATTTTAACACCCAGACATTCACTTTGAGGCTGGAGTGGTGCTGTAAGCCAAGCCAGGCTCCCAAGCAGTTACTTGCCTGCCTGTCATAATTAATTTCTTGGCCATTGTGATCAGGAGAGAGAACAGTTTCCGAGAATCAGACAAGAACACGGTATCTCCAGTCAGAGTGAACACATAGTTCAGGGAGGGCTTCGGGGAGACCCAAATCAGGCCTGGCTTTACCACGCTCTAGATAACTTACTAACCTTAAACAATGAAATGGTTAGGAAAATAAGAGGGGAATTTAAGTGAATAATGGGAAGTTGTCCTTCTGAGACACTTGAAATTAGCAATGATGGTAAGAATTCCACGATGTGAAAACAGACACTTGGAGGAACTCAGGTTTCCAGCACTAGCTACTTAAGTAAATCAGGGGAAGCTTCCTTTTGCTGGGGGCAATTTACAAAGTGAGTGGTTGGCCTTTTCATCTATTATTGTTGTCACAAGATTTATCTCCTCTAACAATGTTTTTATTTATTTAAAAAACATAACCAGCAATACAGTCAGAACCTGAGTAATTTCTTCTTGATTCTGCAAATTACATTAATGCCATATTAATAACTTTTATATAAAAACTATAGCTGTCAGATGGGCACATCATTCAATCAATGGGAGCAAATCATTTTCTCTTATGTTTAATGATTCTCGCAAGAAGTGAAGCTAAGGAAACGGAAGTCAATCCGTGAGGAGGCCGCATATATTGTCTCTCTTATCAGTAGAATTAAAAACAAAGGCTTCCTTTATTGTGTAAATTTCAAGCATTGGAAATCAATTGTTGTACACAGAAGGAGCAGGATGTAAGGGGTGGATACCACGGTCTGATTTTTATACTGTAAAATCCCAGCAGAACCTACAATTATTATTGCTTAGTGTGGCTCTTTTGTGATTGTCCGATCACTCCGAGAGCCAAGATTAACTTACTTGGGGGACATTCAGATTCTTCAAGCCATAAACAATGGGGAGCACAGAGAGTCTGAGACCCCAGGACAGCCCTGTCCCGACTTTGTCACGTGTCCGTTGGGATCTTTGAAAGACTGGTAGTGCCATGAAGGTGTGATGTCTGCGGACGTAGAGCCTTGTCTCAGTTTGAACTGGTCTACATAGCTGTGAGAAGCTTTCTTGAACTTGGAGCTACCCCAGAGGAACAGGAAACGAAACCACTACTTAGTGCCAATTGCTCCTTTCAGCCTGGGCACAAACATTGTAATGCCACCTGCACTACTGCCACCAGCCTAGGAGCAGTCATAAGAGTGGTGTGGGAAAAGATAGAAGCAGTGGCACCTTGAATATGAGGCTAACGTCCCATATTAACTCCTTAAAGACATGGTCTTCCTGCTTAACTTCCTTTTCTATTGAAGCCCAATTTCTTTGGATAAAATGCCCTCATTACTATTTATGGTATGAGGACCACACCCAAAATTCTGTCTTAACTTTTTCCATTTGCTATGTACTTTGATTTAGCTGTTCCTTCAACACCCTTATGACCTTCAAGATAAGAGTTTCATCACCTGCATGCTGCCTCTTCGTCCCCACCTTCCCTGTACCATAACCAGGTGAACCATCCTAAAACACAGCCACCAGAATGCCCTTCCCCTTCCGACTCCCAGGAACGGCTCCCACAGTCAGCCGTCTGCTTCTCCACATCTCCACGGCCCTTTTCCTCATGCCGGTCCCCGGTGGTTCAGGGTCAGGACCTCAGCTTTGCATTTCCAGGAATTTCATGTGATCAGCTCACCTGGGGTTTATGCACAATAACAAGACTTGCAGGGCTGAGTCCTAAGCCAGAATGCATTTTCAAGGCAAATGCGACCCCTAAATAATGAATATCTCACCAGTTTCTCAATGTTTTCTTCAGAAAGAAACTGAAAAATGTCTTTAGTTGGGTAGTTAACACACTGGGACTTGACTGTGATTAATGAACAATATAGTCCCGTGATGATAGCCAGTTCAGTCAGAAAATATCTGTTGCATGTCTACCAGTTGTCAGTGCTGATCCAGGCCCTTAGGGTTCATCCATGGACAAAAATGACCTAAAATAAATTCCTTGTGGAGCTCATATTCCACAGGGACAGAACAAACAATCAAAACAGAAACTCTGACAAAATAAGTAAGTTATGTAGAGTGCGTTAGGGTTGAAATATGTCCTCCCAAAATGTTAAGTTGAAGTTCTAATCTCCAGTATCTTGGAAGGTAACCTTATTAGAAATAGGGCCTTTGCAGGTGTGATTAGTAAGGTGCGGCCATATTGGAGTAGAGCGAGCCCTTGATCCAATACGACTGGTATAGCAGTGGCGAAGGCCATGCGGTGATGGAGGCGGAGACTGGAGTGGTGCAGCCGTGAGGCAAGGAACGCCAAGGGTCCACGGCCCTACCAGATGCTAGAAGAGGCAAGGAAGGATTCTACCCAGAGCCTCCACGGGAGCATGGTCCCATTGCCACCTCGATTTGAGACTTGTGGCCTCCAGAACTTGTCTTCTGCCTTTAAGCTCTTTTCTTACGTCAACATTCAACAAACTGATCTTTTTTTGTTCATTTTATAGTTTCTGTTCTCACTGATTTTCTTAGTGAGAACCCTGGACACCTTCTTCTCCCTGTGTAAGGGTGTGTTGAACTAAAATGGCAATCTCAATTGGCATTTTCATAGGAATTTTATTCCAAATGAGTTAAATATTTTGACTTTCAAAATGATACAATTTCAAAAACATCATTCATGATGTATCTA
>PVKM010042725.1:0-12729 GCA_004027735.1 Carollia perspicillata
TCTCATTATATTTCCATGGTAATTCAACCGTCAAATCTACCCCAACTGCTGAAGTGGCCTCATAAGACATTTCTCTGTAAAAACACTAAGCACTCTTTATGTGGGACACAGCTGTCATCTTTCCCCATTATCCCAAGAAACCCACTGCCTCTTCCCTGTGTTTGGTGACCAGTTTCCTTTGTCCCACGCATTGTTCTCTCTTCATTCCTTCATATTGGTGGGGCACATCCTCCAGTAGATTCCCCAGAGAGAATGTATGAAAGGTGAACAAATTTTGAGAACTTTCAGGCCTGAAAATGTCTTTTCGTGCACCTTTTTCACCCATGTAACACTGGAACAGACATGGAGTTCTAGGATGAAAATAAATTTCCTTTAGAAGTGTCGTCTAGCTTTAAGTCTTGCTTTTGAGAAGTCTGAAATGACGGATTCCTGATCATGTATGTGTGACCTTTTTTTTCACTTTGGAAGCTTGTAGAATGTACCTAGCATCAGTATTCTGATATCTAAAAAAGTTGGTGTCAGGCACTTGATGGAACTTGTTAATCTGGAAAAATGTCCCTTGGTCCTAGGAATATTCTTGCATCATATTTTTGACGATAATTTTCCTTCTGTATCACTATGGTCTCCTTCTAAAACACTAAACTTATTTATTATTTGATCTCTTAGAGACTGATCCTCAAATAATGTTATATTTCTCTCAAATATTCTCTCCTTTGTCTTTTTGCACTACTTTCTATGAGTTCTTCTCAACTTCATCTGCTGACGCTTTCCTTGAGTTATTTCTGCTGTTATATTTTAAATTGCAATCAAGGTGTTTATTGTTCACTGAAGTTTTAATACGACCCTGTCCCTGTTTCATAAAGGCAATACCTTCTATTATGTCTGAGATTAAAACAGCAATACCCTTGCTGAAGTTTTCACTTGTCTGGCCAGTCTCTGGTTCCCATGTGAATGAATGCTGTATGATGCTGTCAGTACACCACCTGTGTTCTCACATCTGCTGTTTCCACCAGGTATGTTTCTCAGAATGCTGCACTTAGGAATGACTGGGTAGCCTGTGCCTATATTTAGGAAAGTATTAAGGTCCTCCTGACTCCATTAGTGCTCAGCAAATAGAAGCACTAATCTCTCTTGGTCTTTGAAAGCTGCCATGTCTCTGCTTTTCAAAGCTATTAAAGCAAAGAAGCCCTTTCTGCAAACAGGCAGACTTCATGTTGTGGACCAAGATGAGAAGCTCACTTCAGCTAGCCCCCTACCTGTATCTCCAGGTTTATTTAATCATGTCAACTTGCCACTTCAAAGTGGCTTCTACAGACTCTGTCCCTGCAGGGCTGGGCTAAACTAAATGGTAGCTTCATAGTCCTCTCCAGGCCTCTCCTACACTTGTGGCTTTCCTCAACCACTGAGGCTGGTCCCCAGAGACATGAAGACTTGCTTGTTCCCGACTAAGACAGGCAGCTTCACACATTTGTGTGCATGGAGTGTTCAGCACACTCTCTGGCTAAGTAAGCCAGGTCTCAGACTCCCAAGACTATGGAAACGATATTGCCTGCCTTCCACAACCCACTCCAGCCACGAGACATGTGTGAGCAGGTCCGGTAGCCAAGAGACCAAGAAGAGGTTCTGGAAGCTGTGTTTCCACTAAGCCACAAAAAAACAAAAAAAAAAAAAAACCCTGAAAAAAAATTTACTCTTAGTCTATTAACATTAACTGTCTAAAAGGAAGGAAAGGTAATCACCTCAGCTTTAGATTATAACTTGGAGACCCAAAAGGAGGTTATCGAACACTTCTTCAATCTGGATTTTTTTCCTGTAAATGTTGGGCAGACTTGGTGCTCATTCTTAGACAATCTCTCATCTTTTCCTTTCCTTTCTTGTGATCTTAACAAGCGTCATTATTTTATAAATAACATTCTATATGCTGATAACTCCCATACCAGAAACAAAGTTGAATTTTCACCTGTCTTCATTAACATCTCCATTTAGATTTCTAATAGGAATACCAAACTTAACAAGTCTAAAACTGAGTTCCTGATCTTCTCACGAAACCTATTCCCACTGTAGTCTTCCATATCTCAGCCAAGAGCCATTCTTTACTTCCAGCTGCTTAGCAAATCCTTGCAGTCATCCTCAAATCTTCTACTTGTCCATTAAACTTTATTAATCTCTGTATGCCTGAAAAGTATTTTATTATGATTTCACATCTGAAATTGAGAATTCTTCAATCAAAGTTATTTTCACTCAAAAGCTTGGAAAAACAAATTTCTCAATTATTTTCTCTTTTCTATGGTTGTAAAACAGAATTAGTTTTATTTTTCCTTTGTAGTCTGTCTGTCTCTCATCAGTCTTTAGAACTCTGTCGTTATTCTAGATCCTCCAAAATGTCACAATTATATAAACAGATGTTGATCTTTTCCAGCCATCTTGCTCCATATTCACAGAACCTTTTTAAGGACAATTGCTTTTCATGAGAAATTTTCTTCTATTAGTTCTTTGATTATTTTTCCCTAATCATTCTACTTCACTGCTTCTACAACTTCTCTTAGAAGAGGTTAGAACCAGTATATCTATCTTTTATGCTGCTTAACTTTTCTCTCATGCTTTCTATTTCTCAAACTTTTTTGCCCTATATCCTGTAAGAAAACACTTGGCACAGTCTTCCAACTCACTAATTTGCTCTTGAAATGTGTACTTGCTGTTCTTCAGCCATCTATAAGGCTGCTCATTTGCAAGATCTCTAATATATTCTTTTTAAAATGCTCTTTCTACATGAATATGGCATTCTCTTGTACTTTGTTGAGAAGTACCAATGACACTTTCAAAAGTTTCTTTCCGTTTGTTCACTTAGGTTCTTCCATTTGCTAATTTTTGTATTTCTCTTTAATAATGTTTTCTTAAAAATATCTGTTGACTTTTGTTTGTTGCATGTTTACATGTAAGAATTTTTGTCAGCCTATAAATGCTATTTGTTTACTGCGGGATGCTGTTTTATGACTGCAGAGAGGAGAAACTGCTGAAAAGGATATGTTGTTAGTCGATCTTCTCAGCATAAGAGGTCCAAGTTCCTCCAGGTGTTTCTATCCACCTTAAGGCTCTGACCCAAATTTATAATCCATGTTCCAGCTAGAAAGCATGTGTCTCTGCATTGTGGTACAAAAGTTAGGCTGGACCCACATGCTGCTCCAACGCTATAATCAACCACACTTATATTTTTCCCAGGACCTTGAAGCATCACTATTCTTACCTTTCTTCAGCAGTTTTTCTTCTGAGTATGTTTTTTAAGCTAATGCTTCTCTACTCAAATTGATCCCTGTGTCCTTCGTATTCCTCAAACTTTCTGATCTTCCCAGAAAAGTACCCTTTATTGCTAACCAGCTCTGCTAAAGTTAGTTTTGTCTTTATCTTTAAATTTTTTCTATTTTCCTCCACTTTCTAAGGATTTGAAGTGATTCTAGGTAATCCCTTAAAATTGAATGAATTTCTTTGCCATTTCCCCAAATAACTGATTTTTGTCTAATGACAATATAACAATTGGTCTTTTTAGATTAAGACTCTACTGCATAACACTACAAAGGAAGAAAAGAAAAAGAGAAAGAAATAAACTTCATGAGTCAATCACATTCACAAGCCTTTAAGTCTTGGGATATCTAGAAAGTTACCACTTTCAACAAAAACAGTTCAATGTAATTATCTTATAAAAACAACCAGGAACCAATTAAAATATGACTGAATGTTTCAAACCCATTACCACAAATTTGTTACAGATTTTAATCATAGCTAATGTTAAGTTTTCATTTACCTTTCCATTCACATTCTTAAAATATATTAACTATATAAAAAAGTAAAATTATATATTAAATATACATTATAAATCTATATTACATGTTATATATACTATACATATAAAACCTATATTAACACTTAAGCAGATTTGTTTTTCATTCATGTAATACATATACATGTCCACTAAATATTTTTAAAAATAATGAACAATAATGTATACTGCCTTCTGAGATTTAATTCCTCTAGTAAGAAAGTTGAAAAACAAAACTTTAAAAAATAATCTAGGTATCTAAAACAGATTTCCACTTTCTCAAAATCTGGCAGTAATAAATATAAGAACTCTTTCAAATGAGTAAGCAGAAAAAAAGCTTTAAATCATACAAACATTAAAGACAAAGCAAAAAACAGATACTTGCATGAAGCTCTAAGCACAAATGAAATCCTTCAAAATAGAAATGCAACAGTCCCCCTCACCGTAACAGGTCATCCACTATACTCTTAACTCTTGCACCTACTTACTAAAACAAGACCCAGAAAACATTTTTAGAATCATGTTTAAAAAAAAAAGAGTCAGAAAAGACTCAAAAGACATATTTGAATCCCAAACCCGTTACCCACTGGTTGATGCCTAGGGCCCAGTTTCTTCACAGGCCCGTGCTCCTGCAGTGCACGATGGGGGTGGCATCATCAGCCCAGAACGGCTATACGCACCCAAGAAACGAGTAACTTTAGCTTCTGAACCAGAATTTCTGTCATTTTAACCCTTGACATATTTTAGTAAACATCAAGACTTCTATTTCACACTAGAAAGTTAAAGTGAATCCCCTGTAGGTATAATATTAAATGTGTTTTTCCAATTTTATACCATCCTACGCAAATTCTTTGCTTCTCTACTCCTAATCTTCTTAAACAGTCAAACTGAAGGCCAACCAAGAGGTTATGTGACTTTACTAAGGTTATATACTTCGTTAACAACAAAGCCAAGATTCTACTTACTTATACACATGTATACAAAGTTATTTTGGAGTATTTACCTTTCTACATGCAGGACAAAGGCCATTTTCATCAGTGCGAATTCTATGCCAACAAAATCGGCAAATTTGGTAGCCACAGGTGCAAGGGAAAAAATTGATATCATCTATCTCCAAGGGCTCCATGCAAAGAGGACATTCCACAGGGTCTTCCTTTGCATCAGGACTGCGAGACATCTTCACGTTTATTAAACAGCAGCAAAAGTTTATAATAATTTAAGGGAGAAAGAAGCTCAGCACTGAGAATTAAAATGTAGAACTTCAAAGACCTGCATGAGAAGAAACAAAATATACTATTTACTACTGGAAATAATTGTATTATCAAGAATCATTTTATTAAAAAATTTGAAAAATATTAATCAGATCATTTTTGCTACCATCTCAGAATAGACTTCAGAATGGAATCCTAAAATATTCTGCATGTCAAGATAAAAAGCCTGGCATTATTAACTTTTCTAATTCAACAGAAAAATGAAAGAACTTCTTTCTACATAAAACATTTAGTACTAATCTAATACTAACCACAGCACATTTTAGGGGAATAAGTGATATACAAAAGCATCTTTAGCCTTCAAACACATTGTGAACTGCCTTATCTCGGATCTCAAAGCTAGTGATACTTAAAACTGCTACATAACTGAAGGAGCATGATATTATTCTAAAATACATCACAATTTACAAAATAAGCCTAATGAAAAGGGCTTCAGTCATCTAAAATTGCATGTTAGTACCAAACCCTTACCAAAGAAAACAAAGGTTAGAGTTTAAAAAAAAATGCCATATAATCTAACTTTACAATTAAATATGTATAGTATGCCAACAAAAACTTCTGGGAGAATAAGCACATATTATACAAAATAAATAAAAAGTAACGTATCTTTGTAAATTATGCACAACTGAAAAGTTTTAGTAACAATTCAAGTTAAAGTCACTGGTAATAATATTAGGGTGAAATCACTATTTTAGGTTAAAAAACTGATAGCCTCCAAAATATTGCTCAATACAATCAACACCTGTCAAAATAACAGAGGGTTTTTTTTTTTTTTTTTTTACATAATGTGACAAAATCATTCTAAAGTTGACATGAAAGGATAAATGCATGGGAACTGCTTTAGAACTTCTGGGGGGAAATAGGGGGATTTGCACTGCCAGACACTAAACTGTATTACAAAGCTACTACTATTTAAATAATTTGACACTGGCACAAACATATCCATAAGATCAAAGAAACTAAGTTAAAAATCTAGAAAACCATAAATTTATGATTTAATATTTTATAAAAGTGACATTACAAATCAATACGGCAAGGATGGACCAATTAATCAGTAATTGGATACTGGTCTCTCCACTTTAAGAAGAAAACAGTAAATATCGATGTCATACTGCCATCAAAATAAATCCCAAATGATCTGTGTAAAGAAATATACTTTGAAATAAACTATTAATGTGTTAGAAAAAATAATAGAATTTTTCAAATCTTGGGATACAGAAGGTCTTCCTAGGAAAAAAGGGAAATTCAGAAGCCCTAAAAGAAAGGTATGTTCAACTTAGCAAATGGAATAAACCCACATAAACACAATGAAAGGCAAGCAACGGAGTAAAGGATACATACACTACACGTAATGAAGAGTTAGTGTCCAGAATACATTTTTTAAAATCTCATGATGCAATTTTATAAAAAGGCAAATAAGTGAAAAGAAAAAATGAGAGCAGAATGAATAGTTCAGAGAATTACAAATGATTATACCATGTGAAAAGATGATCAATCTTTTTAGTTTGTAAACAGAGAGATAGCACTTTTCCCACCTGCCGGTCAGAGCAGTTCGTCTCCCCACAAAGTAGACATTACCACTGATTTACGGTCCTCTTCCTAAAGAGGAGACGGGAGCACGAAGAGCACCTTGTCTCAAGTTGCATAGCAATTAGGTGCTACAGCCTGGATTCATTCCAGGAAGTCAGCCCCAGAATCTGTGCTCTTACCCACTTTCTTATGCCACCTAGACATCTGTCCAGCGTTAATACTCACACATGTGTACCAGGTGTTTTGCTACGTTTTGCAGCGCTGTTCATACCAATAGAGAACTGCACGCAATCAGTTGAGAAATCATTAAGTACATAATGACGTTGTCATAAAAAGGCAGATGTGTGTGTTCAATCAGGAGATGTCTAGTATGATGTTTTTTACTTTTAAAAACAAGTCGAAGACTAATATATTTGATTTGTTTTCTCTAAAAAAATAAAGCACATGAAAGGTTACACACCAAAGTGTAACCACATCACAAGACAAAACAGAGGAAAGTAAGCTACAAATTTATTTTCTGAAAAATCTGTATTACCTGAATTGTTACGACAAATATTATTTTTGCAGTTCAAATGGCCAACTTAAAAAAATTATCTTCATCTCATTTAGGAAAATTACATGATTTTTGTTAACAATGAGCAGAAAAATGAAGTATCTTCCTATAATTATTTCAAAATAAGACTTTTTAAAAAGAAAGAAATGGTATATGTAGTTGTAAACAATTAGGGTGTCTTGCTTTGCAGACCCGATTTTGCCATTGTAAGTTCTCTTGTATGTAAAATGAGGGGATTAGAGACAATCTAATGGCTCCTCCAAGTTGAATATCCAAAAACTATACCAGTAGAAAATATGGACTCAAACGCGTGTTCTACAAACAGGCAACTTAAACCTAAAATAATCGAGGGGTGCTATCTACTAAACAGGCAACTGAACTAAAATAAATGTGCTACCCACACACCTAATACATGTTTGATTATAAAATTTTATTTCCGTAACTACAGCTTATTTGAGTTTTAAGTAAAATAAAGAATGGGATACTGGAAGGAAACAATATATAGGGTTTATGAATTGAAAAGCTTTCTAGAAAGTAAATTACTATAAATTAAAAATGACATACTGAGATTCTGCTTTTTGATTGCTTCTGTCTTTTAATTTTAAAAAGGTTTGGAAGAGGACGAATCTTCCAGTCTAGGGGGGAAAGAAAGGACAAAATAGCAAGAAGTCCCTGAAGAAGGTTAATACAAAACCAAGTACATTTTGTACGCTTCTAGCACCATGGAGAGACACCATGCAAGCCTGTGGCCAGACGTAATCACACAACTAGTAAAATGTAGGAGGAAAGTCTGATGTGAAAGAACACCCAGAATACAAAGTAAGAGAGCTGACTTCTGCCTCACCTCCTCCACTAAGTAACTGTATGACTTTGGCTAAGGCACTCAAAAGCTCTATCTAGGACTCAAATGTACTCATCTGAAAAATAGCGAAGACACAAAATTTAATGGAATTTCAAGTGGAGAGAAATAAGCTTTATGTAACCCCACTGAACCAAGCTTTTAAAATATGCTTTGAAATAAACCCTCTCCCCTCCATGTACCTTGGCCTTTCCTTTAGGGAAAAACAATTTTTATTTCATAAACCATTCAACTAATATTAAAAGAAAAATAAAACAATGAATTAAAACAGTAAGAGCCACAGCCCTGTCTGGTGTGGCTCAGTGGATCGGCTGTCATCCTGCAAACTGAAAGGTCACACAAGTTCAACCCCCACTCAGGGCACATGCCAGGGTGGTGGGCAGATCCCTAGCTGCAGGTGTGCGGGAGGCAACTGAGATCAGTATTTCTCTCGGACATCAATGTTTTTGTCCTTCTCTTTCTCCCTCTCTTCCCCCTCTCTAAAAGCAAATAAATAAAATCCTTTAAAAAAACAAGGTTTATAAAATTACAAGACACAGAAATAAATGTTTTTAAACAGATGTCTTTAAATTGAAATAGGGAAGTAAATTCAATGACTTTTTGGATGAGGTAGGGGATTATAGCACAGAGTGATCTGTTTTTGACTCAGTAGTTAATTTTGGAAAAATTTCATTTTCACATACATGATCTAATCCTCACAGTGACTTGGTAAAAATGTACTATCACCTTATAAAAGATGAAACTGGGGCCAAATGGTGAACTAGCCTTTAAGTGTTAAGGACACAATTAGAAAGTTAGATAGTCAACTTAAAAACCCATGTCCTTTCTAACATGGTAAGATAGAAATTATGATAACTAAAGTCATTACTGTATATCTTTGGGTATAAAGTGCAAATGTTCAAAAAGTAAAAATGACATTATTTTTCAAAAACTTAAATCCTACCTCATTGCCTGAGTTATTATTCTCTATATCACCTGCAACTAATGCTGTAACACAGTATAAATTCTGACATACATAATAATGCTCTAGAATCACCAAAAATCTTATATACCATGTAATAAGAGCACAAGATAAAAACCATATACTCAGAATCATACCCCAAAATTCCTTACTACTCATCAAGTGCTGTATACATGGCTTTGAGCTTAGAACACTATTCAAAAGATATGCATAAAAATACATTATAGCCCTGGCTGGTGTGGCTCAGTGGACCAAAGGGTCACTGGATTGATTACCAGTTAGGGCACATACCTGGGTTACAGGCCAGGTCCCCAGTGGGGGGGAGCATGTGAGAGGCAACCACACATTGATGTTGCTCTGCCTCCCTTCCTCTCTCTCTAAACATAAATAAATAAAATCTTTTAAAAAATACATTATAGCCCTGGCTGGTGTAGCTCAGTGGATTGAGCACGGGCCTGTGAGCATGTGAGAGGCAATCACACACTGATGTTTCTCTCCCACTTTCTCCTCTCTCTAAAAATAAATAAATAAAATCTTTTTAAAATTTTAAAGAAAATAAAAAAAAATACATTATAAAATGTAAAGTACTACAGCCGCTGTAGAAAATAGTTTGGTGGGTCCTCAAAAAGTTATATACAGAATTAGTTTATGATCCAGCCATTCCACTTCTCAGTACATACAGAAGGAATTGAAAGCAGGAATTGTTAACAGATACTCTTAAACCAGTATTCACAGCAGCATTATACCCAATAGCCAAAAATGGAAATAACCCAAGTGTCCATCAGATGAATGGATAGACAAAATGCAGTATATGTGTATATTATATATATATATATATATATACACAATATTTATATATACACACACACTCTAAACTGATACATGCTACAATGTGGATAAGCCTTAAAAACATTATGCTAAATAAAGTAAGGCCATCACAGACAAATATCATATGATTCCATTAATAATGAGTTATCTAGAATAAGCAAATTCATTGACACAGAAAGTAGAAGTTCCCAAGGGCTGAGGTCAGGAGAATGAGGAGTTATCCAACTAATCGGTATTCAACAATGATTAATCTTTTAGAGGAGGGGATAGTTAAGCAAACAAACAAACAAAAAGAGGCAAGGCCTAGCCCCATGGCTCAGTTGGTTGGAGCACTGTCTCCTACACCAAAAAAATGTTTCAGGTTCAATTCCCAGTCAGGGCACATACCTCAGTTGCAGATTTAATCTCTAGTCAGGAAGCCTAATGGGAGACAGCCCATGTTTCTCTTTCACATCAATGTTTTTTGTTGTTGTTTTTTTCTCTCTCTCCTCACCCGCCTCCCCTGCCTTCCTCTTGCTCTAAAATCAATAAACATATCCTCTATGAGGATTTAAAACAAAAAGGCAAAAAGCACGTTTACCCTCTCTTATCTAGAAAACTAACTGGTTGTTCTAATTGTATCTAGTATACTAATAACACTTATTACTCCATCTATATAAACAGATTCTAACTTTATTAATAAAGTTAGACAGTTGGCCAGTGAAGGTTTTTGCCATTCTAACAGTTCTTCCTTTATCTTCTTCATTCAGTGATTCACTAAGTAGTTATTAAGCTCTTACTATGTTTCAAATTCTAGTACAGGTCTTTGGGATACATTAATTGATCATAACCAGTAAAAATCAATGCCCTGCAGCCTAACTTTTAACTGGGAGATCTAAACAAAATAATAATAAAATAGTAAATTAAGTAATATGATATAAGGTGATAATGCTTTAGAAAAAGAAGGTACCAGAGATGGAACTGCAATTTGAAGGTGCCAGGTGGAGTAGGTTTCATGAAAATGTAAGTGGGCCAGTTGGAGTAGATTACATTTAAAGGAGGTGCCTGAATAAGCCATGCAAATATCTGAGAAAAGAACAGACCAGGCATAAAGAAGTCAGCAGAGAGGCCCCAAGCAGGGAACATGCCTGAAGTTATTGAAGAACTGCAAATTCAGAATGGCTGGAGTAGAACAAGAGGAAGGACAGTTAAGATAGGAACATAGATGTGTCCTGACTAGTGTGGTTCAGTTGGCTGGGTATCATCCCACAGGGTGAAAGGTTGCTGGTTGTATTCCCAGTCAGCGCACTTGCCCAGGTTGTGGGTTTGGCCCCCAGTTGGCACATGTGTGAGAGACAGCCAATCAATGTTTCTCTCCTTCCCTTCTTCCCTTCCTTCCCCTTCTATCTAGAAACAAGTGGATAAAATCTTAAAAAATAAATAAATAAAAAGACAGAGATGTGGTGGGTCCAGGATCTTGTAAGAATTCATCACAGGCCACTAGAACAACTTTGGCTTTCTTTGCGAAATAAATGTAGGGAACCGGAGATTTTTAAACAGAGAAATGGCATAGGCTCAACTTATATTTTCAAAAATCTCTCTGGGTTCCACTTCCAGCATAATAAGAGTGTAAGGTGTTCAATGAACCCACACCCCAGTGAAACTGCTGAAAATTACTTAAAACCAACCATTTCAAGTATCTAGAAATGATCCTTTAAAGGCCTAAGACAAACGAGGAAACATTATTCAAGAAAATATATTAAAACTCAGGAAAAACAGCAACACTATCACTCAGGGCTGTCCAACCTACAGCCCAAGGACCGCATGCAGCCCAGGATGTCTGTGAATACAGCACAACACAAATTCGTAAATTTACTTAAAAGATTATGAAATGTTTTTGTGATTACGTGTCGCAACGTATTTAATGTGTGGTCCAAGACAACTCTTCTTGCAATGTGGCACACAGACGCCAAAAGGCTGGATACCCTCCATGGTATCTGAACCAAAACCTGTTCTCTCTCTCTCCCCTTTCCTCCCCTTTCCAGCTCAGTGAAACTGCAACTTCACTCTGATATAGGGAAGCAACCAAAACCCAGTAGGCCTTAGCACAGGGAATATTTGGTTCCCTGACCGGGAAACGACTCACACAACCAGGCCATTTGCCTCCGGTGAAGGTGGCCGGGGTCGGCAAGGTGAGCCCAGTGACTGCAGGGAAGTGCGCGCCCCGGTGATTTCGGGTCCCGGGAAGCTGGGCTCCCCTTCGCCCGGACCTCGGGCTGCTCTTTGACCTGGGCACTTGGGGGAAGCGGACAAAGCCAACCAGGAAGGCGCCAAATCTGTAAATCGGTGAGTGCCCCCGGGGGACCGGACCCGAGACCAGGAGAGACTGATCATCTCTCAAATCAGAAATCAGGATCGAGACTAGGAAGTCCGATCGCCAGACCCTCACTCGGGGAGAGAAAGTTTAAACTCTGTGTGACTGTGTGTGTATGTTGGTGTGAATGTGTCTGTGACCTGAGTGGTTTCCCTTCAAGGAAACACCCTCCCTTTGTTTGTCTGTGCTGGCACCGGGTGGGAAGCATGAGGGGGGGCATCTCCACAGGGCCTCCCCCCTCACAGGTGGGAGAGGCCTGGCCCCCTCTGCTGAGTTCGGAGGACTGAGAATGAGCTCCTCCCAGCTAGTGAACATAGCATTTAAAGTCTATAATGCCTGGGAAGCAGGGAAAGCAAAACAGGCCACAGTGGTTTTTTTAAGGTTAGCTCAGAGAAACCAAAAGAAACAGGACTCTAGGGCAGAGAAAGGAGGCTCATCAGGTGCCCACCACCTCACCAGTGGAAAAAAAAAGCCCTACTGCTGCAGCTGAGGCAGAAAGGGAAAAATTAGACCTGCACTCCGGAGGAAAGTTTGAAATTCCTCTTCTGGAAAGAGACAGC
>PVKM010042726.1:0-12724 GCA_004027735.1 Carollia perspicillata
TCCTGCAAGAGGCAGGGACCACTTGTGCTGGGGAAGGGCCGGGAGGCACAGGCCAGGGGAAGGGCAGGAGCAAAGGCGCTCACAAACTTTCCCGGAAGTGATTCAGATGGAGGGCTCCATGGAGAGGAGCCTGAGGAAGGGGAGGTGGGCTCAAGGACTTACAGCAGGTTGGTGACAGAGGTCTCTGCCACAGAATTTCGGCTGGGCATAGAGGGCAGAGTGAGCCCTGTGGAGGATAAGACATGGCCTCCCTGGAGGGGCCGAGACAAAGGTCAGATGGCCATCAGATTGAGGGTGGCCCAGACAGAGGACAATAAAAAAAAATAACAATAGTTAACACTTATTCTGCTCTTTTGATGTTTGAAGTATTGTGTTAAAAAATAATATTTAACACTTTCTGTTCTTTCGATGTTCGAAGTACAACTTTACCTACTGAATCCACAGAACTCTGTGATGTAGGCACTCTTATTTCCACTTTCTTACGGTTGAGGAAACTGCGGCTCAGAGAGTCTAAGTGACTCACCCAAGGTCACAAGCCTGTAAGTGATAAGAACTGAGCCACATCTGTTGACTCAGAGGCCAGCCGTTTCCCACCTTTCTCTGCTGCCTGCCAGACTCCGAATGTCAGCATCAGACCAGGCTGGTCCTGCAGCTAGCTGCCCCTTCACAAGACCACTGAGTCTCCTAGGACTTCCTGACTTCCATCTCAGGGCCTGTCTGCTATCAGTCACCCCTTCCTGCCACGCCCTGCCCTGCCGGCCACCTGCTCACCCACCACTGGCCGCAGACCCACCTGGTCCACGAAGCTGATGGCATCCCGGATGTTGAGTCTGTAGTACACATCCCAGATCTGGTCCCGGATACGGTAGGCTGACCGCCTCATCAGCAGCTGACTCAGGTACTTCTTGTCAAACTGCTCCCACCTACAGAGGATGCCAGGC
The DNA here is from genome assembly GCA_004027735.1 of Carollia perspicillata. Lineage (NCBI taxonomy): Eukaryota > Metazoa > Chordata > Mammalia > Chiroptera > Phyllostomidae > Carollia > Carollia perspicillata. The sequence continues at coordinate 942 of PVKM010042726.1, forward strand.
CCGGCGCTGAGTGCCATCCCCATGGCCTGGCCGGTTGGCCCTTCCTCAGATGGGGCAGGGACGCCACCAGCACTGGCCTGGCCCTCTTATGGGGTTGCAACAGGTTATTATGGGCCTCGGTCAGGGAAAAATCTTGAAGCTAGTCCCTGCCCTTATGAAATTTATAGTGTTATGGGAAAGCCTGCCATTAATTTACCACACATAACTGTAAAATTGCAACCATGACAAGAACTACAGAGTAGAATTATGGAGTGTGACAGGGATTTGTCCTAATCAGGTAGGACAGGGACAGCCCCACTACGGACTTGATGGCTATGGGCAGATGTGAAGGCTGTACAGAGGTTAAGTAGGTAAAGAGGTGAGGGAGTGTTCTAGTGGTGAGAAATGAGCAAATGTCCCAGTGGCCAGGGTGGGAGGAGCATGGTGGGTCCTAGGTTCTGAACCAGGGTCCATGTAATTAACAGGCAGATGGTCAAAGGCAGAGAAGACCATGCAGGGCCAGGCAGGCCTCAGTGGGGTGCCTTGTCTTATCCTGAGAGTACTGGGATGCCACCGAAGGACTTCAGGCAGAGGTCACCAAGCCTGAGCCTGACTGTCCCTCCTCAGGAGTATGAAACATCCCCCATGCTGCCCTGGCTGGTGGGGCTGCTGCTGCTGAAGGAGCCTCGGGGCAGCTCCCTCACCTGTCCCTCCAGTAGTGATAGCCATGGTGCCCCACAACGTCCTCCACTGCAGCCAGAATGTGGTCAAAAGTCTAGAAGGGGGGGTGGGTAGGGGGACTGCATCAGGACTCTGCTCAAAATAAGGGAGAGAGGGACGGGTGGCGGGATGGGGGTCTGGTACCCACGTGCTCATGCAGCTCCTGGTTCAGGGTGGGTTTGTGATGCTCGCTCCTCTTCACCTTCAGCCACTTGACCAGCGGCTTGATGGTCAGGCCCTGCAGACAGGCAGCAAGTGAGCTCTGCCCTTTCCAGTTCCCTGTTGCATTGCTCTCCCCAGAATTAGGCTTCAGCTTCTGTACCCTGACCTCAATGCAATGAAGGTCTGGGAAGCCAGGCCCCTGTACCCCCAACAGGAAGAGGAACTTCCTCTTCTTATCCCAAAGACTCCAAGCCTCCCCCAGGACCTGCCAGACCCTCTTCCCACCCAGTCTGTGGTCTCTCCCACCTGCACAATGACTGTAAAGAAGACCACCACAATAGTAGTGGCCACAAAGTAGTCCTTGGCAGGGACCTTGTTCTTATCCAGGAGGATGACGAGAGCGAAGGCCACAGCTCCCCGCAGGCCCCCATAGGACATCACCACCTGGTCGATCTTGTCCAGAGGGACCAGCCGGAACTGGTTCAGCACCCATGTCTGCAGGACTACACCTATGGCAGGAGGGAGACCAGTGGGAACAGGGGTTGGGAGTGGAGGGCACTGGGAGTAGACCGAACTGAGTATCTGGGCTAAGGTCTGACGGAGGCTGGGAGGCAGAGCAACGAGGGGAGGCTTAGGAATTGACGAGGATGTGGACTCGGACTGGAAGATGAGCTGGGTCAGGGGCAGGAAGGAGAGTGGGAAAGCAGACGGTGCCAGCAATACCGAGGGCTCGGAAGAACAGGATGAAGAACAGGGTGCCCAGCACCAGCCCAGAGTCCCAGGCCCACTTAGAAGAGTCCACAGCTGAGATGCCAAGCAGCATGAAGATGACGGTCTCAGCGCAGCTGGCTAGAGTCTTCATTGTGTACTTGACAGTTGTGCGTGACTTATGGGAGATGTTGGCCTCCACGTACTTCTTACAGCCCAGGCCACACATAGTCACCCTGGGAGAGGAATGGAGAGACAGGGCAAGTGAGAAGGGGTCTCAGGAGGCACTACCTCAGGGTAGGAGCATGCTGCAGGAGAGGGTGTTGCCCACCCCAGGACGTCAGAGTCTCAGAGCTGAAGCCCAGGAGGCATGGGGACCGTCCAAGAATAGCTAGCAGTGGTCCTGGGATAAGGGTCCATATCTCTAGGCCTCCCACTCTGTGCCTCCTGGAGGGGAGGGTGGGTAAAAAATGCTCTGAATGGCACGCTCTCCGAGGCACCTTTTGAAGTGCTGTGGCCCCCAGGCTTTGAAGCCAATTTCAGCTCAGCCCACATCCCACAGAGTACTTTAGGCAGAGAAACACTGGGTTCTGGAAAGTTCTGGAGGCAGATCCAAGAACATTACCTGAGGTTTATTGTCTCCTAAGGGGAGTCTGAGGCTCCCACTACCAGAAGGGCTCAGGGAAACCTATGGACTCCTTAGGACCCTGCTTCCGTTCGCAGAAGGGACAACCATCTCCAGGGACCCCTCCCAGCTGCCTGCCTGCAAGTTCCCCAGGACTCACGCAAGAATGGCAGACAGCGAGGCCATTTCAGCAGTGAGGTAGGCTGCGTAGGCGAGGAGGAAGACCAGCAGTGGCTCGATGATGCGGACCCGCTTGGTGAACCGTGTGGTCAGGGCCAGGAGGAAGGCAAAGACTAAGCCCACGGCTGCCCCGCCCAGACTGACCACAAACAGGGAGGCTGGGGGAGGAGTGGGTTGTCAGCATGACCCCTGGCCTGGACCCTACCCGGGCTGACAAGACTTCTGCCTGGCAGGCAGTGGAGGACAATGCCCACTGCACTCCCCGGGGATCAGGATCCCTGAGCCAGGACCCCAGGAAAGCCCCTCCTTCTTGTATTCTCAGGGCCCATTTCTCCATAGAGGAGGGAAGGGAAGGAGGCAACCGGAACAGCCTCTGCTGTCCTGCTGCGGTGGGGACAGGGACTCAGCAACCCGGGGGTGGTACCCCGGCAGTGCCAGCTGAAAGCGGGGAGATACTGACCGACTCCCTTCAGGTAGTCGGTGGCCCGCACGTTGGCAGAGCCCATCTCCACAAAGGAGTTGCAGACCTTGTACAGCACCTGGAGGAGAAGAGGAGAGTTGAGAACGAGGGGAAGGCCGACTGCTGGGGGAAGATGAACACAGAGGCTGTATTTCTTCCCCAGGGGACCCGGGGGTGTGGGGAGAGGGTCTGAGACTGTTCATATACCCAACCACTCGGAGCCTGAGGGCCTGGGATCGGGAATGGCAGCCATCTGAGCAGTCTTACCACAGTCACTGCATCATTAAGCAGGGACTCGCCAAAGACGATGATGAAGAGAGTCTCGTTGACGTGCACCTCCTCAAAGACAGCCAGGACAGCCACGGGGTCCACTGCAGAGATGAGGCTCCCGAACAGCAGGAAGTCCAGCAAGCCAGCCTGTACTCTAGGGGCTTTCGAGAGGCAGAGGGGGGACAGTAACTAGTGAGGTACTGAGTCTCCTACCACGTCCCCTATGGACGAGGCCAGGCTCCACCCCACTGGCAAAACAAGGACACCGGGGAGGACCTGGGATGGTGAAGAGCATCAGCCAGCCGGTCAAGACACTTGAGACAAGGCCTGGCTTTGCCACTTACCAGCTCTGTGAGGTGGCACTGTCATTGTCACATGACTTCTCTTAGCCATGCCTCCTCGTGTGCCTACCTCAAAAGGTGGCTGCAAAAACCAACCTAGGAGATGGCTACGAAAGCTCCACAGAACCTGAAAAGCTAAAGCGGCTCTGACAATAGACACCGCAGCAGCAGTAATGAAAACCGCCAGCAGGTGGAAACTGGCTGCTCACCAGCTTGATCAGGGATCAGGACGAAAGAGCCTGGTTCTCAGCCTAAGGGATGTGACACTCACAGTTCTCAGCGGGAGGGGGAGAGGCTCTCCATCTATGAGGGCTGAATAGGGTATAAAAAGCACCACGGGTAGGACTTGAACAGGCCACATCGCTGTGAGCCTCAGTTTCCTCATGTATATATTGGGAATGATAACAGTATCTTCCTCATGAGGTTCTTCATTTAGCGAGTGCCTAATACAGAGAAAGTACCCTATTATTCAGACTACTATTAATATCATGGTCTCATGTCCTCCCTTCCCTGCCCGCTCTGGGAGTTCACTGATCTATTAGGAAAACCAGGTTGGAGTCCTCAAGGGAAAACTGCAAACATCCCCTTGCACCTTGGAAGAGATCCGAATTCCCAGCATTCGGGGCTGAATGAAGTGGAGGGCAGGAAACGGGGAAGAACAGAACAAGTCATGGCAGCCTCAACGCAAAGAGCCTCAGTAAAATGGACTTCTCCTGCTAACAACCATGGACCTGACACCGATTAAGTCGAAGGGCCTCTATTTCTTCATCCATTAAATGAAACAAATTAATATCTAAACAGGGTTGCCATGATGAGGCAATGGGATAAGTAGAGAGAACACCCAGTGTAGTATCTTGCATTTTGTAGATGTATAATATGCATTCATTAAAAATAATAATGGGAGCCAGGATGGTAGGCCCTCCTCACAGGAATGCTGAGCCATGCCTCAGGGGAGCAGGGCTGGCAAGTGGCAGCGTGGTAACAAAGGCAGGAGGCGGCAGAGTGGTAACACAGGCTCCCCAGCCTCGGCAGCCCACACACAGCTGGGAGTCAGGGCCCAATCATCTGTCATGCTGTAAAAGCCAGACGCAACAGCCAAAGCCCTGAACGCAGGCTGAAGGCCCATCTGGAGCACTGTCTTGCACTCCACAGGGGAGGGAACCAAGATGGGGCTCTCAGGGCCTGGCTCTCACCGACATGAGATCTCCAAAGCTGGAGGAGGAAAGAGGCGGGTGATAAGTCCGGCAAAGCCTCCCTCTGTCAGCCCACGTCTTAGTCTTAGCGTTACTCACCCACAAGTCCTGACTGCTGCAGGCCCCAGAGGGCAGCACCTGTGGTGAAGGTATTCCAGAGTGTGCCCACCACGGCATAGGTGAGGATGGCACCCAAGTTGTCAAAAAACAGCCGGCTCGGCATGAAGTAGCCTGAGTCTAGCACAATAGGGGGCAGCAGGAAGAGGAAGAAGGTGCCTGGCTCCAGCTGGTACTCAGCTTTCTTGGCCACAGCCAAGACAATGCCTCCAAGCACCAGGCCCAGTAAAATCAGCAGGCAGCTCTCAGGGACCAGAGATGTCACCTTCCGAGACAAGTGAAACACTGCAATACAAGAAGAGGTCCAGAGGTTTCAGCTTATGGGACACACACACACAGGCACACACTGTGGCCTATAAGCTCCCCATCTTAGAAGGTTATCCAAGCTTAGAACCCTGACTATCGGACCAAGGAAGGAGAAACGAAAGGCAGGACTCCTAGAATCTCCAACCTTCCACGACTACTAAGTTGTCTATTTCTTGGTGCTCCTATCATGGTAACCCAGGCCATGACTTGCTTTCTCCATTTCCAGAAATGCCCCATCCTCTCTATTTCATATTCAGGGGACCTCCCCTTTCTCTGATTCCCCTTATCCATAGCCATTATTTGAAGCACAGCAATTAAGTATAACATAGCTGTAAAATTCAGGGCCTTGGGAGCCAGGCTGCCTGGGTTCAAACCCTGCCTCTTCTACTTAAGTAGCTCTCTGACTTTAGAGCAAATAACTTCACCTCTCTGATTTTCAGTCTTCTCGAGAGTAAAGTGGGAGTAAAAACAGTGGTGATCTCATAGGACTGTTGTGAGGTTTAAATTATAACAATCTACTCAAAAGCACTTAGCCCAGTGCTTTATATTAAGCGCTCAATAAATGTTACCTACTATTATATGCCTCTGTCCTGTCTCCCTAGCCAAACCATAATGCACATTATACATCCTAGGGGCACTATGCTAGCGCAATGTGCTTTTCGGTATATAGGCTCACCAAAGACTCAGTCGTTTAAAAAGTACTGGGTTCAGCAGTCAGGTCTCCAATTTTTCCATCTCGATCACTTTCTAATTGTGTGATCTTAGGTATATTATTTAATTTACCTGAACTCCAATTTCTTTTCCTGTAATATGGGAAAAATACCAATTACACAGAGTAAGGATAAAATGATACAGCACGAATGTGCCAAGTAGGATATCAAATGGCTGGTTCTCAACAAGTGTTAATTACATATGACTCTGGGCAAAATCATAACAGATCTGTCCCTAGGAAAAGAGGAGGTGGTATTAAATGGGTTTCTAGCATTATTGCCACTTCAACCTTTTTCCCCTAAAATAAACTCTTGAGGCTTTCCCTTGATCCCTGGGGCCATATAGTCCCTGGGGTGGTGGGTAGTAGGATAGGCTTCCACGTTAGCCTGTGTGAGACTCAGTGCTAAGACAGTGCCCTTTGGAAGCTGTACCCAAAGAGCCTAGGACAGTGCCTGGCACATGGTGGGATCTACATAAAGATTTATTTAACAAAAGCAGGGGGGCGGGGGTGGATTCTTCTAGCAATAGAGCTGGAGGAAGGTATCCCAGAACATTCTACCTATCTTTCCCCTCCTCTCTTTTTTGGACTGATGTGAAGGAGGCTCTCTTCTCCCGCCTCCAGAGGAGGTGTTGTCTAAGCTAGGGAAGGCACTGTGAGTTATGGGGGAAACGCCAGTCATTGCTATAAACCTAAATAACACAGGGACTCTCCTGCAACACACAAACTTCTAAGCAAACCCAATTCTTGGCTCCCACATCCGAGGCTCCTCTCACGTTGCTCTCATCGCCGCCAGGTCCTAAGCGATGTTCAGTCACAGGTCTCCCACACACTCCCTCTGGCCCCCCTCTCCTCTCCTCTCCTTCAGGAACCCTATTCCATCCTCATCTCCAGAGCATGCATCAACCCCAGCACAAAAACCCATCACCAAAGCTTGTTCTCCGACAGAACTAGGCTCCCTAAAGGCATTTAAAACCTCGTTTTTCATTAGCAATAGGCTGCCCAATAGAGTGGAGCATTCTTCAGCTCCTGCTCAGCCCCCCTCCTCCCAGCAGTGTCCCTGGGGGAGATGGGGTGTGTGTGTGTGGAAATTCTAGGCTGTGTGATTCCTACATAAAGACTGCTTTGGTGAGATTGGAGTACAGACTGTGCCAGCATAGATGGGGACTGAGTAGCAACGCTCAGCTATAATTAGTCACCCCCACAGGAGAGCCTGCACAACAGGGGAAAGGAGGAGGGTCCCTAGTGGGAGGAAGGACCACTGGTTGCTCTGAAGTAGGGAGGAGGCAGTAGAGGCAAGGAAAGGCAGCACTATGCAAGGAAAGGATTCTGAAGCCCAACCTTCAGTGTTGTGCAGACTAAAGGAGGTCAGATGCATGAAAGCATCTAAGGCTGGTAGCTCATAGTAAGGCCCCAATAAGTGAAAGTTTCTTATACCCTGAAGTGGGAAGACTGTAGATTTGAACTTGAAGGGCTGGGGTGGAGTTCCACAAGCTAGGCACAAGAAGGGGGCATCTTTAGGGGACTAGAGGAAAAGTGACAGTTTAGTACCCCGAAAGACTGAACCCTTAGACCTGGTCCCCAGGGAAGACTGTTCCTCCGGACAGAGAACACCATCCGCTTAACGTCCCCACACAGCCTCACCCTGACACAGGTTTTTTGGAGGCTGATGATTGGTGGAGAAGCGAAGCAGAAGGGCTTACTGAAAGGGGAAGAGGGGAGCAGAGAGGGCAAAGGAGTCTAGGGGTGGGGACGTAGAGAGCACGAGCAACCCTTGAGAAGGCAAATCCTCAGAGCTCCCAAACGAGGAGAAGGGGAGGAGGGAAATCCACAAGAGGCAATGCAGAAGCTGTGCGAGAGCCCGGATTGTGGAATCGCAACCTAAATCCCGGCCCTATGCAAGAACTAGCGGTTGTGGGCAGGTTCGCTGCCGGCCGCCGGCCTGGCGCTCGCACACACGCACTCACCGATTTTGGCCAGGCTGGCCACCAGGATCCACAGGGCTACCAGGTAGGGGGCCTCCACCTCGTGCCATTGCCAGCGGAAGAGCTCCAATCCTGGGGGAGGCTCGCTCGGAGATTCCGGCTCCTGGGTGGGTTCTTCGATCGCTGCCGCCCCCGCCAGGGGCAGCCCTAGCAGAGGTAGCGCGGCGCGCATCATACTGCCGCCAGCCTAGTCGCCCTCCCCGCACAGCACAGCCGCCGGCCCCGTGTCGCCGTCGCCGCCTACCGGCCGCCCCCGCGTCACAGGCACGTGGGGCGCGCTCCCCCCAATCCCAGCTCTGATGCCCCCAAGCCAGGTCCGGACTCCAAGACCCTGCCCTGGGCGTCCGTACTCTGGTCCCTGGCTCCTCCCGTCTAAAAAGGTCTCGGCTTTGGAAATTCCCCAGTGCAGCCCTCCCCCAACTCCCTCAACCTATTCCTTTTGGTACCCTTCCCCAAACCTGCCCCAAACCTCCCGCGGCCCGGATTCCCGCTGGGGGAGCGACGACAGTCCTCCCGAGTCACCGACGCGTCCCACCCGCGGGAGGTGGCAGCCCGCCACCGGAGGGACAGGAGACTAAAGGGGCGCGTCTCCAAGGCGAGTGCCACCCGGAGGGGGGGGAGTAGCTCTGGTCACCGGTACCCAGGTTGCAGCCCCCGCGCTGCCGCGTGCAGACCGCAGCGGGATGCGTGCGGCTGCCTTTCGCGCAGCCCTGCGGTGAGCCTGGGACCCCCTTCTGGCCCCAACCCACACCACAGCTGCGCACGCGCACTGGGCCCTCCCGGAAAGCCGTGACGGACAGCGCTGTCCCCAGCGTCCCCTGAAACCCCAAAAGGCCCAAACTGGGCCCAGCTCATCTCAGACTGAGGAAGCCATTCCTCTCATGTCCCAAACGGAGGGTCACCATTCCTCTTCATTTCCCTCAAACTATAGGGAACTCTTCCACCTTTTCCATAAAACTGAAAAGAACAAATCGTCTTTCCCTAAACTATAGAAAACAGACTATCGGCTCCCGTCAAACTAAGAGGGATCCACCCAACTTCGGGGGAGGAGTGGGACATTAGGCTTATCTAGCCCCAAACTGAGAACTCTCTGCACTTCCCATTCAAGTGGAGAAGTACCCATCCCACTTCTTCCACCGAACTGAGGGAAACATGTTCTACCTCCCTCCTCAATTTCCCCAGAAAAAAGAAAATGATCCCATCTCTTCCTTCACACTGAACAGATTCTATTTTCATTTCTTTTTCTTAAGATTTTTATTTTTTAGAGAGAGGGGAAGGGAGGGACATACAAAGGGAGAGGAACATTAATGCGTGGTTGCCTCTCGAGCGCCCCCTACTGGGACCTGGCCTGCAACCCCCCTGACTGGGAATCGAACCAACAACCCTTTGGTTCTCAGGGAGGCACTCAATCCACTGAGCCACACCAGCCAATGCAATTTTCTTTTATTTTTTTTAACCTTTAGAGGATGGTTTCATTTATTAAAAGTTCAAAACAGACCAAACTAAATATTAATAGTTTAGGAATGCACATATAAGTGATAAGACTATAAACGAAAGTATGGAAATGATCACATCCACAGTTACATAGATGTTTGTCATTATTCTTTAAAGTGTACATAAATGTTTCACTTATTCTTCTGTTTAATAGCTCACCACTTTTAAAATGGCGATAAATTGCCTAACTTGTACAATTTTTCTTTCATTTGGAAGTTTTAAATTTTAAAAAATTTTTTTCAGTTACAATTGTTCCACTTTTTTCCCCGTTGCTCTCCACCGCTCTGCCCACCCCCCAACCCTGCTCCCACAGTCAATCCCCACATTTCTTGCTCCAAATTGAAAAGGATCCATCTCCCTGCTTTCCCCAGATGAGAGGATCCTATCCATTTCATCCTTCAAACCGAATGACTCAGGACCATCTCTCCCCTAAATTGAGGGAGACAAGGCCGGTCACTAGCTGAAGAAATTTCCGCCCTACCTGCCCTAACAATCCCTCAAAGAGAGCGCAGCCTCACCTACCTCCCCAAGCGTAGAGAAAGCCTCCTGCTCTCTGCGCGCTCCCAAAGGCCGGGAGCGAGCTGAGGTTTTCCCGCCCGCCCAGCCAGTGAACTAACGGAATCACGATCGCGCCCTCTAAGTGGCTAGCCGCAAGCCCCGCCTCCCACAGTGGTTGCCCACCCCCTGAGCTTTCCGGGACAATTCTTGGCTCCACCGCCTCCCTCGGCCCCGCCTCCGTTTTGCTCCGCCCCTCTTCAGCAGTGTCCGGTTCGTCTCCGCCCAGATCTAGTTGAGTAGTCACGGCGGCGGAGCCGGGACCTGTCCCGAGGTACGCGGCGCGAGCCTGTGGCAGAGCCATGGCTGGCGGGGAAGACCGCGGGGACGGGGAGCCAATATCAGTGGTGACCGTGCGGGTGCAGTACCTGGAGGACACTGATCCCTTCGCATGTGCCAACTTCCCGGAGCCACGCCGGGCCCCCACCTGCAGCCTGGACGGGGCGCTGCCCCTGGGTGCACAGATACCCGCTCTGCATCGCCTGCTGGGCGCGCCGCTCAAGGTGAGGGCAGCCAGAGAAAGGTTGGAGGCAATCGAGGGTTCAGGATTTGCGTCATGAATGTCTTTGGGAGGTGCCCCCCAGGGAGAATCTGGAGTGGGTACGCTCCGACGAGAAGGTCGAGCTGGGGACCCAAGGTCCACATGGCTCTGCTTGCGGCAACGCCTCTCAAGTTTAAAGGAAGCTGAAAAAGGGAGATGAGATCTTGTGGTCTGCACCACCCTGGCTGCCTCTTGTAGTGAGGCCCACCTGAAGAGGCGCTCAGGGTCCACTTGATGCCTGTCTGCCTGGGTAACTGCTCTGGATTGGGTGACGGTAGATATTTGGGTGGTAGGGGACCCAGGAGGCGGAGCTGGGGGTGTAGACCAGTTTCCACCTCACCTGAAGCATGGGCGGAACTACGAGGAGGGGCGGACCCGGGGCGGGCCACTAAAAGTGGCAAAGGTTTCAAGGGGCATCTAGAGGTTGGATTGAATCCTGCTATGTCGAGTGTTGCCACTGCACGTTGGGGGTCTGGCTTGGGAGTGCCGGAGGCGGAGAGACTTCACGAAGTGAGGGGAGTCCTCGAGAAGCGGCCGGGCCTGGGACACGCCGGGCGCGGGAGGCTCCACTGGTGGAAAAGCCCTTTCAGTCACCGCCCCCACCATCTCTTACTCGCGCCGCCGCGGGCGGGCAGCTGGAAGGGAGGAGGAGGGCCTGGCTAATTTTAAACCGCTGGCCTGCCCTAGATTGCCTGCACCCCGGAACCGACTTGTGCACTGTACCAGGAAAGGCCCTTTTCCAGATGGCGGGCCCTAACTCTCCTCCCGCTCGCTGCGCTGGGCCCCCCGCAGGCAGCCCTTTCCGGCGCGCTGGGTTTCCGGGCAAGGACTCGGGAAACACTACCACTTCCTAGGCTTCCCAGTCAGCCAGTCTGCACTAAGTGGTGCGGGAAAGAAGAGGGATTTGGTGAGGGTGCCCTCCCCTGCTCCCACCCTTAGCTGGGTCGCCGGGTTGCGCAAACTTGCCTCCCCCCTCAAGGCCCGGGGTCTCCCTTGGAATGTGCCCCGGGCGCCCGGCCCCCAGCCTACATTCCTCACGCTATGGGCCAACCCCGCCTCCGAGCTCCGGAGGGAGAGGTGGTAAGACTATTGGCCTGGGGAATGGCGCACGTTCCGGCAGAGCCTGGGATTCAAGACCACTACTTGAAAGTGGCAGCACCTTGCCCACTCCAGTTTTGATGCAACAACCCACCCCGCCCCCTGCGCTGCCCTGTTGGAAGTGGTAAACTGAGGTGGGCCTGGAAGAAGCACGTCCAGCCTGAGGCCACGTCCTATTCAGGTGGGGTGCTGGAGAGAGAAGAGTGCTGAAGTGAGGCCAGGTTCCTGGGACTCCTGGTGCTGAAATAAACCGGGAGCACTACAGAGAACATAGTATTCCTTTTACCCCACCCTGACCCTAGGATGGGACTTAACCCTGACACCCCTCTTTCCAATTAGG
>PVKM010042727.1:0-12725 GCA_004027735.1 Carollia perspicillata
GCGGGGAGAAGCGGGTGTGGTGTTCAGTGCGTGTGCTCTGTTCAGGATGATGAGAAAGTTCTCAGAATGGATAGGGGTGTGATGGTTACACACCATGGTGACCGTACTTAATGCCACCTGTTTATACACTTAAAAATGGTTAAGTGATAGATTTTATGTTATATATATTCTATCATAAACAAGAAGATCGCTGAGGTGTTACGGTCACGTAACACGAAAACTTCGCTGTCCGTGTTCTCACAGGAGTACTTCCTGTGGTCAGTGTCTACTGGTGGTAGACACACTGCTCTCCCCACACCCGACACGCACCCTCCTCCCCAGCAGCGCACGCGCACGGCCTGCCAGAAAGGAGGCCTGCAGAACGGCGTGTGCTGGAGTGAACAGGAAGGGGAAGCTGGCTGGGCAGACGCATCTGGAACAGGGGTTGGCCTGTGAGTCCAGTCTAGCCTGCACTGTTCAATGGCTTTACATCTCTGAAGGGTGTGAAAACAACAAAGAAGAATATGTGGTAAGGACTACCTAAGACACATAGCCTAAAATGTATGCTCTTGTGTCCTTTTGGGGGAAAGTTTGCCGACACCTGGTCTCGAACATTGCCGTGGACTGAACGGTGTCCCCTTAAGTTCCTGTGTGGAACCCCTGGGCCCCGATGTGATAGTATTTGGAGACGGGGCCTTTGGGAGTTGATTAGGTTTGTACTTTTTTTTTTAATGGACTGATTTTAGAGAGGAGAAGGGAGGGCATGTGCCCTGACTAGGGATGGAACCCGCAACCTTTCAGTCTCCCAGAAGATGCTCTACTACACTGAGCCACACTGGGCAGATGGGAGGTGGTTAGGCTCAGATGAGGCTCTGGGCACTAGTGCCCTTACAAGAGAGACCTTAGAGAGCTTCCTCTCTTCCTCCCGGCCATGCGAGAACATGGTGATAAGGCAGCCTGCTGCAGATCAGGAAGGCGGGCCTCACCAGGAAGCAAGCGCACTGGCACCCTCATCTTGGACTTCAACCTCTGAAACTAGGAAAGTACAGTTCTGTTGTTTCAGCCACCCAGTCTATGGGTCGTTATGGCAGCCAGAACAGACTAAAGTAAACATACCCTTCACAGTTTTGCCAAGAACAGACTCGAGTACTCGCTTCTTTGATTTTACCAAAATTTCTTTGCTTCATGAATCAAAGGGTTATTAAGAAGAGGAAAGAAGCCCTGGCCGGGTGGCTCAATTGGTTGTAATGTCATCCTGTACACCAAAAGTTTGCAAGTTCAGTTCCTGGTCAGGGCACACACCTAAAGTTGCAGGTTCAATCCCCAGCCGGGGTGCATACAGGAGGCATCCAATCAATGTTTCTCTCCCTGCCCCCCTTCTTCTCTTGCTAAAATCAATAAGCATATCCTCAGATGAAGATTTTTTTAAATAATTTTTTTAAAAAGAGGAAGAGGAAAGAACACTCACATAAAGCATGATCAGGGGATTTTATTTTTGCAATAACCAGAGTGATAAGCAGCAGGTTCCAAAACGCTAAGAAGAATAGTTTCTACAATAGTGATTTTCTTAGGTGGCACCATCTGTTTTTCTTTGAGTGTAATAAAAATGACAGCTTTTCATGTACTGACACTCCCTAAGCCTTTTGAAGTCAAACATATGATGCTATTTGTGTGTAAAGGTTTTTCCCTTACACTTGTTTGTTTCTCCTGCTTGAATTTTGATGTAAACTCCCTTGGCTAAATTACACAAGCCACCCACAGCCAGCACCTCCTCCCTTGCTGGAGAGCAGGGGCAGAAACCTGCTGGCTTTAGCCTGGAGGGTCCAGCATGCAGCTTACTGTACCAGGCAGAGGAGGACTTCCTGCCGGGCAGGGCTGCCCGTGCCCCACGGCCCCGTTTGCACCACAGTCGTGGATACGCCTCTTCCAAACATGGCTTCTTCCAGACATTTTTTGGCAACCGAGCCTAAACCTTTCGTCTCCCTCTTTTCCTTTGTAAACCTGCTAAATCCTCTTCCCCTTTTCCTTTAAAAGGCACTAATATGCATTTAACAACTTATTGGCAGTAGAATTTATATACTATAAAATCCACCTATTGTAAGTGTTCAGTTGAATGGCTTTTAGTAAATTTTCCCAGTTTATAACCATCAGCATAATCCAGTTTTAGAGTATTCCCGTCACCACACTAGGATCCCTCATGCCCTGCAAAAGTCATTCCCATTCCTACTCCCAGCCCCAGGCAACTGGCATCTGTTAAGTCTCTAGATTTACCTTTTCTAGATATTGTATATAGGTGAAATCATACAAATGGTAGTCTTTTGCATTTGGCTTTTCTCACTAATGTGATGTTTTTGAGGTGCATCTGTGTTACAGCGTGGGTCAGTATTTTCTTTGTGTTGCTGACGCATTCTGTCATATTCTTTGTATGGGTGTGCGTCCCATTTTGGCTATCCATTCGCCAGTTGCTGGACATTTGGGTCGTTTTATCTTTTGGTTGTTATAGGTAACATTGCCATGAACATTTGAGTGCAAATCTTTGTGTGGACATAATAAACCTCTTATTCTTGAAAATTAATAAAATTACATGTTTCTCATTTTTAATTCAAAAAGCAGCTGAGTTGAAGTTATTATCATTCCAGTCCTCTGCCCCTCAAAAGACCCTCCAAAACTAAACTGGCTTTGTTTTCACTTCAGTGAGGCTACCTGTCGATTCCTTTCTCTGCGTCAGTGACCCTCGATAGAAAGGAGGCTCCCCCTTGTTAGAAAATGTCCCCAGCACCCGCTTTCAGAGAGAGGAAAGGAAAGGAAAGGGGAAGGGAGGAGAGGAGAGGAACCACTCAAGTGAAGGGGCATGATTCAGTGCGTTCCCCGCGTCCAGACCATCCAGACCTGCGCTGAGGGCTGAGGCAGCCCCTGAGATGAGGCCCGGACCCCGGAGGGCGCACTGTTGAAACGGAGGGGATGCAGGGACTCTGCCTGTGTATTCTCTCCTGCCTACTCTGATAAAGGAAAATTACTTACAAGGACTATTAAAGTGTCTACCCATTTTTCTTTCCAACTAAAAGAATTTCAGCTCATGTAAGGAAACGAGTGAGAGCCAGGTTGATGCCGGTTCCGTATGTGCACCCCTTTCCCAAAGAGCAGCAGCCAGAGCCTCACCCGCCGCCATCCAGCACTGTTCCTCCTGAGCTTGGGCGTGTTCAGCGCCTGGGAGCACGCGGCCTCATGAGGCGGCCTCCGGTGTTCGTCACCTGGTTCGTTCCATAGTCTTCCCTATTTTGAACCAGGTATTTTACTCCCTGTTAATTTTTCCCTTAGTCTCAGTCCGTATGCCTATCGTACATGATTTCCTTTTTTGTGTTTTATAGTTTAACCCCCTGCTAGTTCAGGATTCTTGTAACTGACTCTGACCTCATTCTAAGTAGATTAGGTGGGGTCTAATCTCTTCAGGAGAGAGTAATTGGGATGAGGTTCTTAGCGTAGCCAAATACTGGTTGGCTGCCTGCTTGCCTGGCTGATTCGACAGCCATCTCCATCCTGCCGGCGCATGTGAAGCTTATGGCTCACAAGAAACGCTGTGTTTCTTACCTGCTTCAGTTGTACCGCAGTCACTTGGTTGTTGCTGAATCACACCATTTTACATTTCACCTTGCTAGATTTGATCTTGCTGGGTTTTTTAATTTTTTTATTGTGGTAAGGTATACATAACATAAAATTTACGTTTTAGCCGTTTTTAAATCCACGGTTCGGTTGCGTTCAGTGCGTTCTGCTGTTCTGCAGCCATCAGCACCACGCGTCCCCAGAACTTTTTCGTCTTCCGACACTGGAACTCCGTGTTCTCCGCATGATTGCACCACGCTCGCTCCCACCCCAGCCCTTGGCAGCCTTCTGACCCCACTTTCTCTCTGAGTTTGAGTACCACGTGAGTGGAATGATACAGTGTTTGTCCTTTTGCGAATGGCTTATTTTACTTAATATGTTCAAAGTTCGTTCATGTTGCAGCATTAGAATTACCTTACTTTTTAGGGATGAATTATATTCCATTGTATGTATGTAGCATATTTCATTTATCACTTCAACTGTTGATGGACATAAGTGTTGTTTCCACCTTTTGGCTGTCGTGAATAATGCTGCTATTAATGTCAGTGTACAAATATGTGTTTGGGTCTCATCGATCTTACTGCTCTAACTCTTTACATTCTGCCCCTGTTTTGTGTTAATGGGCGATTATCTGCAAATCAGATGAACTTGATGTCTGACTTTACCCAAGTCCTTCTGAATGTGTTCCACTTCCCATTGATCTGACGCTGCCATTTGTGCAAAATGGCCATTTCCCCCATCCTCAGTCTTCGTAAAATTATGACATGGTCTTTGCAGCTGGCCTGTGGGAGCAGACTGCTTCACGCTTGTCCTGGGTCTGGATTTGTTAAAATATTTTAGTTTAAGACTAACACGAGTGGAGGTGGGGGTCAATCAGACAACCTCCAGGCTGGATCGGAGTGGGAGGTTTGGGGGTTTCTGTTTGTTACCTGTCTCCTCCAGGGTCACTAAGACTACACAGAAACTGCTATCAAGTATCAAAAAGCAGGGAGTAGGACTGAATTCACTCACTTCACAAATGTGTATGAGCTCCCACTTGTGAAAAGCACAAAGTGCTTTTGGGAATCAAAAGATGAATAAAACACACTTGCAGCTTTCACGACATTTATAGCGCAAAATATTATAGTCCAAAGGTCCTTCAGCAAGGCTTCAGCCCATAGCTATAAAGACAGACCTGCTTAGGATGAGGAGGATTGCAGTGCACACCAGGAAGGCGGAGTGTGCTTTGGAACTAGACTTTGGTGTAGACGGTTGCTAAGCAAGGGCTTGGGGACAGACTGGCAGCTGATACCGGGACGCTTTAGAGGTGTCAGCTCTCCCTTTACTCTGGCTAACGTGAGAGCTCCGGGGAAACACAAAGTACTCTTGCTCCTGACACTGTACAATTCCTATTATTTTTAGAGAATAGTCACTCTACATTTATGAAGCTCTTTGTCAGAACTGTTTAGTTAATAGGTATGTAAATGACTACTTCGTTCACTGTGTAGGTGGATCGCTCCGTGTTCACTTTCTAAGGAAGCATGTAAGTGCTAAAAACTATTAATACTGCAAAACAAAGAAGCCAGAGTTAATGTTAGAGAGCTGCACCTTTGTTGTATCAGATGTTAGGAGCGAAGACATGAGGTCCGTCTTGCAATTGAAATGTGTTTCATTTACTCAGTGGAATTTCTTGGTCACGTCCGACTCTGCCCTTTTCGGATGCAAGGAAACTTCGGTGAATTGCGGTGCCAGGTGGTTTCTAATGGCTGCTTTTCAAGCACTGAGGACCGTGGTAGACCTAGCTGGGGTGGGTCGGACGGAGGTGTTGCAAGTTAAAACCGCAATAATAGATTTTCATGCAAGATTTGCGGTCTGAGGCATCTGGTAAGAACATCTCTTTAAAAAAACAAAAAACACCTAAGGGACTCTTTTACAAGTTTATTGTTTTTTCTGCATGAAAACCATTTCATAGGACGTCAGGAGTTCCAAAGCTCGTCTGGCTTTAGCTACTTGTTGTGATCAGCATGGGAGCCGCTATAATTCTTGAGTTAAACCAGGGCTCGTCTCGGGGAAGAAGTCACCAGTGGGAGAGAATAAACAGGCCTTGCCGCTCAGATTGTCTCTCGCTCTTCCCCGCTTAGTTCTAAACTACCCAGCGAATTGGCTTCATCTTCTGTTGTGTTTTAATCATTACATCCCCCTTTCTTGAAATTTCCTCAGGTTTCTCATTGTCTTGCACTTCAAATTAAAATTCTTGTGAGTGGATCCCAAGCTCTCCACCAGTTTGCCTTCTGCCGTTCTGCTCTGGCCCCTCTCGGCTCCCACGGACGGCCGCTCACATTCACAGTCTCCATGTGAGGCTGGCCAGGGACACCCATTCGTCACGTTAGTTTCTTTTTGTGGCGAACAGATCACACAGTTCCCAGTCCTGCGCCTGTCACGCATCGGCGACCTGGCCCCTCCTCACTTGGCCTTCCCACTTGGCTCCCTCCGCGGTCGTGGTCACCGAGCGAGCTCCTTTGTGTGGCAGGCTCTGTCTGTGCCGCGCTGTGGCCGCTGAGGACAGAGACGGGGGTGTGTCCACACACTGACCTCCCAGCTGTGTACCCGGCAGGGGGAGGGAGAGGGCCTCCAGGCTGCACACCGGGAGTGCGCTTTGTTAAAATGTTTTATGTATCTCCCTTTGTTTTCCTTTTCCTTTAGGTACAGAGTGAAGACAGTGTCCTTCTGTTTGTTATTGCCTGGACAATCACAGAAATTATCCGTTACTCCTTTTATACGTTCAGTCTCTTAAACCATCTGCCTTACCTCATCAAATGGGCCAGGTAAAGAAGTACAGGGGATGAAGACTGACTTTTGAAATGATCCATCACTGCAATGTTTTCTAAATACTGCCTCTTAAGTTCCTCAAAATAAAATTGTGTGAGATAGGGGTTGGGTAGATATCTGGTCTGTAGATCTCATCAGGATAAGGGACTCGACTTAATTTTGATTATAGAAATACTGTTTAAATGTTTTTATACTTGTCATTTTTACTGAATCAATTCTTTCCATTATATTCAAATCTCAGTGGAGATTTGATGTAACATCACCTTTTTGTCCATATCAAATTTTATTGATGAGCTTCTACCATTATGATAGCTTTTTGAACCAAGTCCAATTCTCGTATTCTCAATTTTGCCAACAAGCTCTGACACTTAAATTAATTTCTAATTAATAGCAAACATTAGAAGGCTATTTAGCTTATTATCAGTTTATTTACTTTGATTACTTTTACAGTAATATTTATTATGAATTGGATAAAAGGCTGACAGTTCATCTCTTTATCTGAAGTAATCTATGAGATAGTTGCAAGCAGTTTTCTTTTTTTTTTTAATTTTTATTTATTTATTTTTAGAGAGAGGGAGGGAGGAAGAAAGAGATGCAAACATCAATGTGTGGTTGCCTCTCATGAACCCCCCACTGTGGACCTGGCCTGAAACCCAGGCATGTGCCCTGACTGCAAATGGAACCAGCAACCCCTTGGTTCACAGGCCAGCTCTCAGTCCGTTGAGGCACATCAGCCAGGGTGTAAGTAGTCTTCTGAGTTGAAAAAGACAAGGGGAGCCCTGGCCGGTGTAGCTCAGGGGATTGAGCACCGGCCTGCGAACCAAAGGGTCATCAGTTTGGTTCCCACTCAGGGCACACGCCTGAGTTCAGGCCAGGTCCCCAGTAGGGGGCGCATGAAAGGCAACCACACATTGATGTTTCTCTTCCTCTCTTTCTCCCTCCCTTCCCATCTGTCTAAAAATAAATAAAATAAAATCTTTTTTTTTTTTTAAGAAAAAGGCTAAGGGAGGATTGAAAAAGCAAAAGAAGCAAAATTATCGTTGGGACCCAAAAGCTTCATTCCATAGAAGTAAAATGGGTTCCTATACAATTTATAAGTTTGATGATTAAATTAGAGACAGACCAGTTGTTTGCAAAATTTCAAGTATATGGACTCTCTTTTCTTCCTTTGCTTCTTTGTTTCTTTCTTCTTTTGCAATAAACATTTTTATGAAGGAAAAGGGAAGAATGGGGAAAACATAGCAGTTTCTAACCAACCCAGGCAGGCATTGTGAACGCTGTCTACCCAGGTTATAGGGAAATTTTATTGACCAAGCCTTGATTTTACTCTTGGAGAATGATTCTTTTGTCCCTTGTTTTCCGTGGCCTCTAGGAAATTCTTCCTTTTCACCCTCCTCCTCTGCGTGGCTGAGGCTGGCGCCAGGGAACATGTCTCCTTTCATTGTCACAGAGCTCTTAGCACAGTTCTTGTACCTGGGATTTGGAAGCCCAGTGCTTCCTGTTAGCCACAAACAGCCAAAGACATTTTATTTTTATTATTAAAGTATGGTTGCCATACACTACAGGGTCCAGCAGAAGTAAGGCTTGCTTGAGTGTGATTGGTAGGGTAATAATGTGGGTGTAGTAATTTATAGTTTTAATTTGGACATTTCACCCAAAATGTCACATGGTGTGCTTGAGTGTGATGCTATGAAGCGAGGGGGCATTATTTGTGCCAGACCCGGTGTTATATACGTGTTTCAGGTGTACCGCAGACTTTTCCAACTAATTTTTTTAGATATTTTTATTTACTTATTTACTTTTTTTTAGAGAGGGGGGATGGGAAGGAGAAAGAGAGGGAGAGAAACATCAATGTGTGGTTGTCTCTCACACGCCCCTACTGGGAACTGGCCTGCAACCCAGACATGTGCCCTGACTGGGAATCGAACCGCAATCATTTGGTTCGCAGGCCCGCACTCAATCCACTGAGCTACACCAGCCGGGGCTCCAGCTATTGATATAGTTCACAAAGTGATCAGTGCAGTAAAACCCGTTGCCCGTCACTGTGTGGCACTGTCCCAGTGCCGTCAGATGCATCCCCTGTGCTGCACGCTGCGTCCCTGTGACCCGCGTGCTAATTCGCCTTCACCTGTTTCCCCTGGCCCTCCTGCTCCCGTGCCCGCTGGCAGCCCTCAGTCTGTGTTCCGAGTCCATGAATCTGTTCCTGCTTTGCTTTGTGTGTTCGTTTGTTCTGTCCACACACAAGCGAAACCACTTGGCACTTGTCCTTCTCTGTCTGACACGTGCTTCGCATGATATCCTCTAGGGCTATCTGTCACAAATGGCAAGATTTTATTATTTTCTAATGGCTGAGTAATATTTTATTGTGTAGACATATATAAAATTTTCTTTATTTACCTCTCAGTGGACACTTATGTTGCTTCCATATCTTGACTGTTATAAATAATGCTGCAGCCAGAGGCGTTTTAGAACCTGAGCTGACGGTTTCTTTAGCAACACCTGTACTTCAAAATGACCTCCCGTTCATTCCATAAGATGAACTGCTCTCTGTATTCTCTTGGAAACATAGAGAATTTCTTCTCTCTTTTTTTTAAAGATTTCATTTGTTTACTTTAGAAAGAGAGGAAGGTAGGGAGAAAGAAAGGGAGACAAACATCAATGTTGAAGAGATATATTGACCAGTTGCGTCTCACACGCCCCCAACTGGAGACCTGTCCCAAAACCCAGGCCTGTGCCCTGACTGGGAATCAGACTGGCGACCTTTTGGTTTGCAGACCGGCACTCAGTCCATTGAGCCACACCAGCCGAGGCAAGAATTTCTTTTAAAGTGAGAGAAATTGTGTGGATTCTCCCATGTAATAGTACTTACAGTTTTTTTTTTCATTGAAAAATTATATAATGACCGAAAGCTATTATGAATTTTTCATGTTTTTAAATTAGCGTACAGGACAGCACTTTAGCTTCAGCATGGCACGTACAGACATCTGAACGATTTTAGCAGTGCACACACAGTGAGCGTGCTGTATTCTTTTCTGACCGCAGACCAGACCCGGCGGACGTCGTTAGGGGTTCCCAGACGCATGCTCCAGTACCTCCCGCCACCCCTCTGCAAAAGCGCCATCTCCACCACCACCCCGAAGGCAGGGTCGGTGTAAACCATGCCTCAGTGCCCCTACTTGACCAACATTTGCCATCACCTTAGTGATTATAGGGAGTTGTTTTGAAGAGTCATTTATGGAGTCAGACCAAATCTTGAGGCTGACCGAACACATTTATTTTATTTTTGAACATTCAGAAACATACCTGCTATAGGCCCCTTCCGCAAACTGGCTTGTAAAACCTGAACTTGAACAGTGGGTAAAGAGGAAAATGTACAGACGACAGTTTTCTAAAGAGCCGTATGGATTGGAAGGGTGGAAGTGCATCTCTCTACTGAAGCTGGCTTCAAGGCTGGGTGATGAGTGCTCTGCTTTGTTTCAGGTACACACTTTTCATTGTGCTCTACCCGATGGGCGTGTCAGGGGAGCTGCTCACCATCTACGCCGCTCTGCCTTTCGTCAGACAGGCGGGCCTGTACTCCATCAGCCTGCCGAACAAGTACAACTTCTCCTTTGACTATCACGCGTTCCTGATTCTGATAATGATCTCCTACATTCCGCGTAAGTAAGCCGCTGTGCGTATGTTTATTTACGCTTTAACAGTTGGCTCTACAATAGCTAGAGGTAAAAGCCTTTGGTTGTTTTTCCACCACGTCCAGGTAAATCTAAACCTAGTTTATTAGGAATTTTCTCTGGTAGTAATTGTAGAAAGACGAATTGTTCTCCGTACAGCTGCCAGAATGCAGCCCTTCTCAGTGTGTGTGGGTTTGAAACAGTGAATACCAGGGTAGGTAACTGTCTGTTGGGGAAAAGCACTGAGTGGAAAACCAAAAAAAGCCATTAAAGCCTTACCTTGACTTTTTCTGTTTCTCAAAAACTGCCTATTAATGGCATTGGAAAAAACATTGTAAAGAGAGTTTTTGCATTTTTACTGTATCAAAATAGACAGTTACTTCATTTTTAAGGACTCAGTAGTTAAGTGGAAACAAACAACAAAATAAAATAGAGCAATTTATTTTTTTCGATATCTCTTCTTTTCTCGTGTAGAAGCAGCACTCAGACCATCTGAACAGAACACAGTGTTCTCTTCAGGAGGCTTCCAGTGTTTCAGTAGTCCTGCTAAAGGGCTGCGTTGGGTAATCAGTGTGCCTGTCTGCGCACTTGATAACAGACCGAAAAACGTGTGCCTGAGGCTTCTGTGAAATGAGTCCCGTTTGCTGAGGCCTTTTCTTGAATTCTGATGTTCATTTGAAATCCTGCGGTTGGTTTCCACATATCCAAAAGGCTCTTCCTCTGCCCAAGAACATGTGTTTCTTCTCCTTTAGCTCTTCCTGTAGCCATTATGGCTCTGAAGGCTATTTTAGCCTATAAGGTGCTATATTCTCCCCTACACCTCAAGTAAAACTCAGACAAGAGGGTCGGGCTTTTCTTTAGCCTACAGCACTCACCGCGTGAATCATCCTAACAATCAGAGCAACAAGTGTGTGTCCTTCTGTGGGAAACTGTATTTCATGCATTGTGAAAAAACCCTACATCCATCCCTAGCTGGTGTGGCTCAGTGGCCTGTGAACCGAAAGGTTGCTGGTTTGATTCCCAGCCAGGGCACACGCCTGGGTTGTGGGCCAGGTCCCCAGTTGGGAGCGTGTGAGAGGCAACCAATCAGTGTTTCTCTCTCACATCAGTGTTTTCCTCCCTCTCTTTCTCCCTTCTGTCCTTTCTCTCTAAAATAGAAAATCTGTTTTAAAAAGAATACTAAACCAAGTTGAGAAAATAGAGATAAAAAATATATAATCCATGGGTTAGTTTAAAAAAAAACCCACTACAGCCAGATTTCATGTGAATGTTTATCTTGGACACAGCTCTGCTTCGTGATTCATTTCCCACTCCGTATTAATTACCAGGCCCTCCTCTCTGGTGCTGAAACCACGGGGGCTAAAGGTCATCTCTCGGATGTGAAATGTAGTTGATTACCAAACAGATAAATATGGAAGAGTCTAAACATTTAAGTAGGAACAAAAATTAACTCAACAGTGTCCTTACCTTTCTAATACTGTTCCATAAGAGTCTCATCCTCAGGTCTCTAGAGCAACAGTTCCTAGCTGCAGTTTGGCCACACTGGAATGACACACTATCCTGGTCGGGGGGCACCCCAGGAGTTACTTTAATTCAACAGAAGTTCTTGATTGCATAGAAGATAGGTGCCGTCTTGAGTAACTGGGAGAGGGTCAAGGAGGGTTTCGTGACATCAGACCACTAGCAAAGTGCCGCCACCCTGACAGCAACTGAGGGTCGATGCAGGGTTTCTAGTCCGTCTGAGAAGGAAGAGCCCCATTCCCCGACAGCTCTGCAGGGCGGCCTGAGGCCGTGGGGCCCTCCCAGGCTCCTCCTCTGCCCGCCGACCGCAGGACACCGAGAAGGGGCCTGGTCGGGCGCAGACAGCCCTCCCCAGGGACTGGCTTAGGAAAACAAGCCTCGCTCTCTGGGGTCTTCCTTCTCGGCTGTAGAAGAGCTGGAAGAAAAACCGTGGACCTCGGGGCCTCCTGCCTTTCCGGGAGTCAGCAGATTTCTCAATCTGCCTTCTCTACCTCAGTTGCTTCCCCCTTCCTTTTTCAGCCTTCTTTTGTTCAGAGAATTTGGCTCGGTTAAAGTTTATAGTCTTTCTCCTTTTTAAGGCAGCTTAACTTTTGTAGACAATGAAAAAGGGTTGATTTCAAATAAAGATTAAAAGATTTTCTTCAAACCTCCGACTTCCGACCCAGCTCAAGATGGCAGCCCAGACGGTGTCTCCTGCTGTACACCTCACCGTGTCGTGTCTGCGGCCACTCCCTTTGCTTCTGGCCCTGGCCAGTTGCCCTGGGTGTTTTCAGTGGTTTAGGTGGTAGTATGGAGGGTAATTTGTACAGTTCATTCCCAGCCAGCTGTACATTTGCATCTTTCCAAAACTTTGTATTTATTACAAGAAATGCAGGATTAGGAGAGGTTGCTATTGACATGTCTTCATTATCAAATTTGGTTTTCTTTCTTCAACTGAAGTTTCTTTTAATCTTATTAAATGGGAAGTCTGTCCAGAAGGTATCCAGCCGTGTGATATGAAGAATAGAGACATTTATTGAAGATAGAAGTACAAGAAACATTGTACAAAGACAGTGACACCTCAGTCCCTTTCCGAGTAGGCACCTTGGGACCTCACACAGTTCTCCCAATTGCCATCAGCTGCCCCATCATATCTTCCTGAATCTC
>PVKM010042728.1:0-12714 GCA_004027735.1 Carollia perspicillata
TTGTGCTGGGCTTGGAGATTCCCAGGTGAAGCCAAGCTATGAATCTAAGCTGAATGCTGCTAGTGCCAGACCTGGGGCTCACTGAGGCCAGTTTTTGCTTTTTTGAGAGGATTTAGGAAGTTGTACAGTGTGGGCCAAGACCAGCCATTCATATGGAAAAGCAACTTGGGTGGACCCATATGTTGGGCAGGCAGAGTCTCAGGGGATCTCCAAGGCAGGTCAAACAGTGTTAACCAGATCGATGGATTCTCATATATAGCACCAGCTTGCCAGTTCCGTGGATCTCTTGGAGGAGGGTTTAGAAAAGGGACTATGGCCCCTGCTTGCCTTGATGCCAGACACTTCAATTTCTCCCAGTGTGCCATAGATGCCTTTCAAGCTGCTACCCCAGTACTGGAGCTCAGAAGGAGTGGGTTCTTTAAGAGGTACTACTTTCTTTCACCAACTCAATCCCCACTGGTTTTTGCATCCAGAAGTTGTGGGAATTTACCTTCCTGGCACTGGAACCCTAGGCTACAGTCCTGGTATGGGACTGGGGCTCCTCTCTCCTGAGGTATTCCTCTCAAATTTTTATCCACCATACATGGATGAGGGACCAGCCCATCCCACATCTGCACCCTTCCTACCAGTCTGGATGGATGTGGTTTCTTTAATTCCATGCTTGTCAGACTTCCATTCAACTCAATTTCTGGTGGTTCTGAGTAATGGGTGTTCTATATTTTAGTTGTAATTTTGATGTGGTTGTACAAAGAGGCAAGCCATGTTTGCCTATGCTGCCATCTTGACCAGAAGTCTCTTGCTGTACATTAGTCTTAAAGTACAATTTCTATAAACTAGTGTTAAATGAACAAAAGCTTAATGGTTTGGATCTGCAACTGAGTCCTGTGTAGACTGACAATGGAATATGTCATCAATTTCTGTAATTATGTCATAGCCACACTTTTAATGATAATAATAAAAGCTTGGGGAAAAATCTGCATTTTGTAAATCACACACTAAAGGGCTTAATGTGAATAGGAACTGGAATGTGGGGGCAGGGAGAGCAGACATGCTATTTACTTTAGGTTTTGCAAATATTACCCTTAACTTGGAGAGTCTGAGGAATATGCCCTTCTAGACTGTAGCTTGTGCCCTGACTTCATGTTTATAAGCTCCTTTGAGAATCACGTTTGTGTAGCCTCCCAGCACCCTAAAAGACATTTCTTTCCATTATTCTCTGTTGCACTGGGAGTTGGTCAGTAATTTGAGTTGCATTCCTTCTGGTAAAAGGCCATGGCAGCTTTTAGTGATCAACTTTGTAAAAACTTTCCCTGCCCTTCACCACCTCCAATCAGCTTGCTCTTACCCCTTAAAAAAATCAGTCTGAATTACCAGAGCAGCAACCTTTCCCTTTGTAACAGCATTTGAACTCCTTGCATCCAAGCAAATTCTACATGTTGCATGGGGCCTGGGCTGGGTCTTTTATGACTTTTTTTTTTAAACCCAGTGCTTAGCACAGTGTCTGACACATAATAGTTTGAAATAAATGCAAAGTTTTCCAGCTTTTGCTCTGAAATGTCCAACTATTTTCTGGCACCATAATCAAGAGTGGCAACAAAATTTAGGATTACCTTCTAAGTATTAAGAACCCCCCAAACTTGCTCACATCAAATGAGAAGGAGAAAAGTAATACCTCATTATTTTCATGTGCTAGGGTTGCATGCTTTTTAAAATACCTATTTATCAATGATTCACTATTCTTTTTTTGTGAATTTTCTATCCTTGTCCTTCCTTAGCTCCTTTTTCTATTGAGTCATCTGCCTTTTTAATTTGTAAGAACTCTTTACTACATTAAGAATTTAAAACTGTTTACAGCATGAAATATTGCAAGTATGTTTTCCACTTTGTATATAGTGTTGTTTTTTCTGCTTGACTATCACACACTTGTTTACTCTCAACAGACTGGGTGATAACTTGTAAAGGGTTTTTTGCTTCATGGAAAATGGTCAATGTGGCCGCCCCTTAGACTCCAAGAGTTAATAGGCTCTAATCCCACTCGTGCTGGTAAGTCAACTATTATAAAACCATGTAACTCAAAATCTCAAAAGGAAATTTGCATTATTTTTCCATCCTTAATATGTTTTGCCATATGCCTTACATTGATGAATATGCTTTCTTTAAATATGCCTTGACGGAGGGAATACTAAAAAAAATATGGCTTATTAACTTTTTTCCTGGTGTTATTACCAGTTTACAAAAACAAATCTACCTTGATTTTAGGAAACAAATGTCTCCATGTTCAACGTTTTAAGGGACTCTTTAATTTAGTTACTATCAGAAAATATATGGCCTCTATAATGAAAATATATTTCTCCTAATCCAGCATCCCAATTTAGCTGCCATGACAAATGTCTCTGGTGTCTGGAACTATCTGACAACCCCCTCAATGTTACTTACTTACTTCGACCCTCTTAGTGTTAGGAGTCCTGAATGTCAAATATTGTTAATGATTCTGCCAAAGCCTCATTCACAGAATTCTAGGCAGAGAAAGATGCTTTCCTCTGGGTTATCTCAAATGGAAAGAACAATGTCTCTGTCTAATATTTATTACTGCGATCTATAACTGTTAGCATCAGTGTACAGGTTTATTCTGTGGGCCATTTCATCATTGCTGCTGATCATAAATCCAGCATTCTTCCTGAGTAATAAGACTTTTTATCTTCAACTTGGGTATATAATAATTTTAGATTCTCAAAATTGTTGCTCATGAATCTTACATATACAACTAGCACATCAAAATTAGAAGGACAAGAAGGTATGGCATACTGGCTTTTTCTCTATACTTAATCTGATAAGATACCAAGTATTTACAGTGTTCTTCTCAAGTTCTCTTTCAGGGACCATATCTTTATTATATTTGTAAGAGAAAGAACACATTTTTCTAAATCAAACGGAATCTGGAATAATAGCTTTCTCCTAGGTCAGAAGAAAATCCACTCTCACATATTTTAGTGGGTCCCGTGGAAGTGTCTTGGTGGGGAAACTAAGGTATTACACCGTCTGGGGAAACATGGGAAAGATTCTTGTTTTCCAAATGGGCCAGAACTGACTGTATCTATGCTCCTAGTCCATGGTTGGCACTGTTCATAAAAGCCAAGGTCAGGCCCTGAGATTCATAAGCTGAACATTTAAGGATGAGACTTGACAGGCCAGCAAGGCCTGGGGACATGATGTCCCTTCATGAGACTAGCACAAGATGAAAGTGCTATTTATAAAAAAAAAATTAGGGTGAGAGGGAAGTTTTTGTAGATGGGTGGCCTCTGAGGAGGGGCCTTTCCTGATGAGAGCTGGTGTTGAGAAAGAGCTGGCCTTGAGCAGTTTCCCAGCAGCCAGAACAGGACGCGCAATATCCCTGGGGGAGGGGGAGGGTGGCCTGTGTCGGGAGAAGGCCGGTGAGGCTGGAGCTCGGGGAATAAGAGGGAGCATGGCCCCAGGGGGGTGGATGATGGACTGAGCCATGGGAAGGAGTTTGAATTTCATTCTAAGCACCTGGGAAGGCACTGGAAGATTTGAAGAAAGAAATACGATCTAATTTATGTTTTGAAACACCACTTCTAGTCCATCTCTTCCTGAATTTAAAAACATGAATCTATAAATATATTTGCTAAAGGATGATCATTGTGACATTGTTAGTAATAGCCAAAAAAGAAACGGACACAATTTAAGTGCTTACCAATAACGAATTGTATGCTACAGAATTGTAACATACCCATACCATAGAACCCAAGGTGCTAATCAACAAAGCAAGACTGTGTATCCTGATCTGGGAAGGTGCTGACTATGTACATAGAAGAGAACAAGTAAGTTGCGGCCCAATATGTATAGCATAATTTTATTTTGCAAAAAATGTGTGTATACTTGAATCATCAAATGAACTCAGAAAAAAATGGGGGAAATTATCATGGTTATCTCTGGATCTTGCATTATTTACAAGTAATGACACAAACTTGGCTGAAAGGAACAGAAATTCCACTCAAATTTAAAGATATGTTATGCTCCTTCCAAATATTTTGATTCCCATGTTCTCCTTGTTTTTGATTATCTAAAGGAAACAATAAGAAAAAAAAGAAAGAAAATGGAAAAAATGAAAGTCCCTTGCCATTAGAATTATTTTGAATTTATCCTGAAGTTAAGTTCTAGTTCTTGTCCAATTACCTAAATGCTCAGGTAAATTCAGAGTAAATTCAAGATTTATTAGAACACACCTTTCTAAAGCAGTCATTATTGACTTTTTTTTTTTTGCCAGTCAGTGTCTCTAAAACTACTCTCTTACCTGAGGAACAAGCAGGCTTCTGGTAGGATTACTGTTTCTCTTTGTCTTATTTCACTTGTGAAATTAAGAAAAACATAACATTTTTCCCCAGTGCATGTTAACACTATTAGGTTTGATAAGGATTTCCTGAAGACATACAAGTCCAGGAAGCACAGAGAGTCCCAAACAAATTAGACCTAAAGAGGACCACACCAAGACACATTATCATTAAAATGCCAGAGGTTAAAGATAAGGAGAGAATCTTAAAAGCAGCAAGAGAAAAGCAAAGTTACCTACAAAGGAGTGCCCATTAGACTATCAGCTGATTTCTCAAAAGAAACTTTGCAGGCAAGAAGGGACTGGTAAGAAGTAATCAAAGTGATGAAAAGCAAGGACCTGCAACCTAGATTACTCCATCCAGCAAAGCTATCATTTAGAATAGAAGGGCAGATAAAGTGCTTCCCAGACAAGGTAAAGCTAAAGGAGTTCATCATCACCAAGCCATTATTACGTGAAATGTTAAAGGGACTTATTTATAAAAAAGAAGATCAAAACTATGTACATTAAAATGGCAACAAATTCACAACTATCAACAACTGAATCTAAAAAGCGAACTAAGCAAAAAACCAGGACAGGATCAGAATCTTATGGAGATCATTTGGAGGGTTATCAACTGGGAGGGGGAAGGGGGAAGAATGCATGAAGAGGTGCAGGGATTAATAGGAATAATTGGTAGGAACAGAATAGACAAGGGACTGTTAAGAATAGTATAGGAAATGGAGAAACCAAAGAATGTATGTGCAAGCTCCATGGGCATGAACTAAGGGAGGGGATTGCTGGAGGGAAGAGGGATACTGGTGGAGGGGGGCAAATGGGGAAAATTGGGACACCTGTAATAGCATAATCAATACAATATATTTTTTTAAAAAATTTCCATATACCTCCCAGCTTATTCATTGTAGTGGGTGTGTTTGGGGTTTTGACTGCTCAGTATCTTCCTAGTGTAGGAGCATCCTTCAGCCTGGGACTCTTGGTGGGAGCTAGATTCTTTAACCCCTTCTGCTGAGAAACAGACTCTGGAGCTAGTGTGATGAGTCCAGATGTCAGCAACTCTGCCAACCAGCTGTGTGACCCCAGGAAGCTGCTCTTCGTCAGCTTCCTCATCCACACACTGAAGGTAAAATAAGTCTTCCTTCATACAAGTGGTGTGGGGCTTCCCTGAGTTAATAATAAACTACCTGCCATGCAGTAAGCAGTGGGTAAGTGGGACACTAAAAAATAAATTTAGCTCCACGTGCTGAGGAGTCGAGATGGTACGCCAGGGTCAGGTTGAACAGAGGCAGCAGACGGTGGTACCTCAAATTCATTCTCACAGAAGCCACAGGTAGCACACCTGGTTTGAATGATTGTTTGATTCATTGCACTTCAGCCTTTAAAATTTGATTTTAATTTTTATTAAATTTATACATGCACATGGTTTAAATAATCCTATTGTTCTACATTTCATAATCAAAGCGCGGAATTCTGCCCACTTTGCTTCCTCATTTTCTACTCCCCAATGGCAATCCCTTTCAACTCCTTTGTTAAGTTACATGCTCAGATCGTCATTTCTTGAAGTTTCAATTTGAAGTATTGCCACCATGAAAAATTAGGACTTAGCTCTTTTTTATTTTGCCAGCTCTTCTCTTCACCGCAATTCTCTCATCTTCCCATCCTCCAACTATCATTATGCTTTTAGTTTAGATCAACATTGTGTGTTTACATTATTATCATCGTGTAAATATTTTCAGAGCTGAGCAATTGTATACATTCTGCCACTTCCTTCCCCCTTCCCCTTTTCCTTCTCCTTGAAAAACTTTTTGTCCCAGAGTTAATAAATGTCGTAGTATTTTTTTATTTGCTGGGTTTTTATTTACATGAATTCATTTTCAAGTTCTCCCCAACTTTCTAAACCTCCTGTTAATTAATATGTTCAAACATGGCAATTCTATCAGCTTCCACTTTTGATCTGGTCTAATCTGAATAGGTTGGCCTGTTCCAACAGGGACTTACACCATTCTGGGATCCACCGTCACCTTCTCTTCACTTTGATGTTTCCTGGACTTCTTACCTCCTTTCTATCCGTTCTCATTGTTAGGGAGCCACAGTAGCCTCATGTGTAGCTTCTCCGGCTGCCGCTTCCTGAGAAAATGTTCACGAAAAGAAATCTGAAATACTACATGTCTGAGAATTTCTTTCCTGTACCTCACTAATAAAATCCAGTTTATCAGTATGCAGGGTAAGTTCTCTCATACTTTTGAAACATTGCTCCTTTCCCTTCTTGCTTTCATTGTTGCTTTGAAAGATGTTGTCTTTTTGAGTCCTGATCCTTCGTGTGTGACCTGTTCCATCCCTCCACCCCAACTCTCAGCATGGGAGCTTTTAACACGTATACTTACCCCTGGTGTTCTAAAAGTACTTCACTGTAAGTCTGTTTCTGTCCCTGACTGAGTATGCAAAGGTCTGTTTGAACTGGGAATCTGCTGTTTTAAAATTCTGGGAAATTTTCTTAAATTATTTCTTTGATGATTTCTCCATATTGATTTTCTTTGTTCTTTCTTTCTGCCCAGACACTGCCTCAATGAACACATAGGTTGTGTTCATATTTGGCTGTTGCAAATAACACTACAATGAACTCAAAGGTGCAGATATTTATTGAAGCTAGTGATTTTGTTTTGTTTTTTTTTTTTTGGATAAATACACAGAGTAGAATTGCTGGATCATATGGTTGTTCTATTTTTAAGATTTGAGGAACCCCCATACTGTTCTCCACAATGGCTGCACCAAGTTACAGTTCTACCAACAGTGCACAGGTGCTCCCTGTGCACATCATCTCCACATCACCAACACTCATTTCTCGTCTTTTGAGGATAGCCATTCTAACAGGTGTAAGGTGATAGCTCATTGTGGTTGTAATTTTCATTTCTTTGATGATTAATGATGTTAGGCATCTTTTTATATACCTGTTGGCCATCTGTATGCCTTCTTTGTGAAACTGTCTATTCAATGACATTTTGCCCATTTTTGAGCCTAATAGTCTGTGTTTGCTAATGATTTGTATTAATCCCTTCTATATTTTGAGTATTAGCTCCTTATTAGATATATGATTTGTAGATATTTTCTCCATTCAGCAGGTTGCCTTTTCATTTTGTTGATGGTTTCCTTTGCTTACAGAAGCTTTTTAGTTTTCTGTAGTCCCACTCATTCCTTTTTGCTTTTGCTTTCCAAAGATCATTGCCAGTGCCCGTGTCAAGGAGCTGACCACCTACGTTTTCTTCTAGGAGTTTTATGGTTTCATGCCTTGTATTTAAATCTTTAAATCCTTAATCCATTTTGAGTTCATTTTTGTGTATGGTGTAATATGGCATTTCTCTCTAAATGTTCTTAATTTTTTAATTTGCCTTTCATTTTCAAAAGTTTAATTATAAAATCTTGGCATGGATTCCTTTGGGTTTATGCTGCTTGGGGTTTGCTCAGCTCCTTGGAGCTGCAGATTTCTGTCTTCTGGCACACTGGGGGAGTTCTGGGTAATTGTCTCTTCCAGCATTCTCTCAGCCCCACTGTTCTGCTAGTGTCCCATATGTCCCTGAGGCTCTGTGCTTTTTATTTTTCCCAGTCTGTTTTCTCTCTGTTGGTCAGATTAGGTGAATTCATTATTTTGTCCTCAAGTTTACTGATTTCACCTTCTGTTATCTTCACTCTACTATTCAGTCCATCCAGGGAGTTTTTTACTTTTATTATTGTATTTTTTTCTATTTATAATTTCCGTTTGGTTCTCTTTTATAACTTCTCTGCTGAGACTTTTCTCTTTTTTTGAAAATTGTTTCGAGAGCATTTGTCATTGATTTTTGAAGTGTTTGTCTCATTGCTACTTTAAAATCCTTGTCAAATAATTCCAACATGTGGCACATCTCAGTGTTGCTATCCATTGATTGCCATTTGTCATTTAGGTTGTGATTTTTCTGGTTCTTGGTATGATATAGTTTTCTACACCATCCTGGACACTTTTATCTATTACATTAGGAGATTCTGGGTCCCATTTAAATTGTTTATTTTGGCTGGCAGTCACCTGTTTAAGCTGAGCGTGTGGATCTTGCCCTACTTCTGTGGGCTTTTATTCCACTGAAAATTCAATTTTCAGGGTCATTACAATGCTATTTTGATCTGACTGGTTTATCTGGTGTCCCAGGGCTTCCACTGTTCCCTGCTGGTGCTGCCTGAGGGCGAAGCAGGGCTTTCTCCAGGCCTGGCCCCCCGTATGTCTATCAGTAGATGAGGGTGTGGTATGGTAGCCTGTGAGCTACCTTGGTATCTCTGGGTAAGGGAGGAAAGATTTAGACCTAGAGGGAAAAATGAACTTCTTGGACAGGGCTGCTTTCTGTAGCTGGGTCCCTCTTACTAATTTTTCCTTCCTGCCTTGGTGTCTCTAGGTAGGGAAGAAGAATCTCAAGCATGGTGGGAGGGGTGAAGCCTTCTCTTGGCTGCTTATTGTTGGTGAGGCTCCCAATAAATCCCCCTGTTGGTTACATTGGACACACTTGATGTTATCTGAGGGAGTCTCATCAGTCCAGGGGGCAATGAACCTCCCGAGTCACCTTCTGTTGCTAGGTGAAGTACTGGGAAATGATGATCTGGAAGGCCTCTTTTGTTGGGTGGGGGCACATAAGATGTCCTTTTCCTGTATTATTCCTCCAGCCCTGTGGTCCTAAATAAGCTCTCCTTCTTCCTGCTGCCCTTCAGAGTCCTTTCGTTGTCTCTTGGGCCGTTTTCAGGGTTTCTAGTTGTGCTTAGCCAGGAGCAGTAGAGAAAATGGGTCTACACCACCTTCTCCAGACCAGAGGTCGCTGTACCCTTTGAAAGAGTATACTTTTTTCACTTTTGACTCCTTGTAGAGCCTGCTTACATTATGAAGCTGCAAATGTATTTTTTTCTAAACCATTCAGAAATAAGTAGTTTGATGAAATACATAAAATAGTTTGATGTCTCCACAACACGTGTTTCTGCACACATTGGGTTAGAATTACTCAAAACATTCTGAGGGTTGAGTAACTGACCTTGGAACCTACCTTAAACCTTCTTAGGAATTTCCCCCTTATTTTTACTTGCCTTCTTTGTTACATTTCCTTATCTTTCTTCTGCATATTTATTATCTATGGTATCATTCTTATCCATCTTCCTGATTCTACTTTACTACTCATGCTTTACAATATGTGCAGACCCTTTTGACGATGTGCTTTCTGGTTGGACACTAGACTGCACTCAACTCCCCATTCCGGTAGCTTCAGGATGTGCGGGGACTATAGCGAGGGGTCAGAGTGGGCGACAGAGTTGGGCAGAATGAAGGCTTCTTAATGGGCTCGGATTTATTCTCGTAGCCCTAACAGTGTTTTTCTCACCAGAGAATTGGGGCATGTTAGCTCATTGCAAAAATATCTCTATGTATTGCTTTACTGTGGACGTTTCAGAATTTGGAAAAATAAGAAATCATGGTATAGAGAAGAAAGAATTTGGGAAATCATACAGAGAAAGAAGAATATGGATTAATAGAAAACTCGATCAGATTAGAATATCAGGTAATATATCCTGGCAAATAGAAAGTACATAGAATGTGCTGCTATGCCTTGCCAATCTTTTACAAACCACGAAATTGTGCTATTAGCCTTTCTGCCCTTTTTGTCTTTGTTTGCCTTTTTTTTTTTTAATAAGTTCCTTTTCCCAATCCTGGAAAGATATTATACCAATTTATATATGCTCTATACACTTTTTTTGTCTTGAGTTTCAAAAGGGTATTTGTAACTAATTGCTTTTTCGTGATCTGATCTGTTTAGTTTTGTTGCCAAACGTTGCTCTCCAAAGTAGATATTTCTCTAGGAAATGCTCAAAATAAAAAACAGTGTTCTAAGATTAATATGACCTTGCAAATGTCAAAGACGCTTCGTGCCAACATGTATGGGGTATGGTACCAAATTGTTTTAAAATCTATTTAAATCAGGCAATGTTCCCTTCATGGGAAGGACTGGTAGCTGATTTTGAAGTCACATTAAATAGGACAGAGTAAAGAGAACCCTTTGTAAGCCAAGTGCATGAATTCAATTCAACAAATGCCACCATCTTCAAATAACACTTATTAAGTCCATAAGTGTTTGAGGTCTGCACTCTGTTTATTAATAGAAAAAAAGACATACAGTCTAAAGAAGATGAGAGGTGTTCCTGTGCTTTTGTCATTTCAGTGATACGCATGGGAGGTGTAGATGAAACTTTATTGATAAAACACTTCTTCGTTCATTTACTTCACATGGGGTTTTATACCCGTCTGATCCTTTTCCTCCACAAGTCAGAATGCAGCGAGGCTGCACTCCCAGGCATGCGCACAAACTGTCCCTGGCTGGGCCTGTGCCGGGTTCCCAGGCGCACAGAGCAGGCCGCAGGCCGTTTACGGTGAGCAGCCGTTTGGGAAGCAGAGCAGAGCCTCTGACTATATCTCCCAGAATGGCCCCAGTTGCCCCAAGCCTTGCCTGTGTTGCTCAGACAGTACACTCTTTATAAGCCCGGAGACGGAATTTCAATGAGGAGCGCTGAGGTATGTTTTTCCAAAAGTGGCATCTGGCTCCAGGATTGGTTACGTGAATGGCCCAGCAGCTGGTTATACCTGTGGTTTCTGCTAATTAGCCTGAGGTCGTGCTGGCGGCCTCCCCGGGCTTTCAGAATGCATCTAACCTTTCGTCATCGTCACAGCTCTAAAGATGGCCCAATGTGTGTGTGGTGAAGTCCGGGCCTTTGAACTTGGTGTGGATACCTGTCTTATTGTGGACAGAGTGGATATTTATTCCCTGGCCTACACTTATCCACTAATGATGGGTCAAGTCATTTGGATTTCAAATACAGTAATAATTAATCCGGAGGAAGTTTAGCCTAAGTACAGGTTTCCTTTCTTTCAGAACCGACCGTTTCTTCCCAAAGCAGGCAAATGTTTTCTTAAAAAATTAAAAATACTTCTCTGTCCATCTGTCTCTGTCATGCTTCTTTCTGTATTTATCTCTGTGGATGCAGAACGGCTCTGGACTCTGAGGGATGTATATGTTTGTGTATGGGTGAATGTATATTTATAAACAGGGTTTTACTATAAGGGGGAAAAAAGATTCCTGGTAGAACTGTGGCCGGAAGGGCCCACTTCCTGCAGTAAAGGCCTCTGGACCACACAGAGAAGAGCCCCATCCCGCCCTCCTCCTCATTTCTCTCCTCTGTGTAGGAGACGACCAATGCAAAGACTGTTTCTCAAGCAATGGGCATGGTATGCCCAAACCATAACCACACCCTTTCTCTCCGTTTCTGGTGGCCTCCATGCATCCCAGAGCTTGCCGCATAGCCAGTTACATACTGTTGGGAAGAAAGCGCGAGGAATGAGAAGTCCAAAGACGGTGGCACTGTCTTTAGAGCTGCCTTTGGACAAAGGAGATGCCTGTGGACAAGTCTCTTCAATTTCTTTGTTTCCCGTGTTCCCAGTGTATATATAATGGCGATAAGTCATGTTTGCGTGCGTCCTGTCTCACCGGGTCTACCTGACTCTACTGTGAAACTTTCTCAAGTAAAATTACCTACCCAGAGGTAAATAATTCAGAAAATGTAATAACGTACAAAGTTTTATCTAGAAGAGATTTTAAACACTTAAAATGGAGGAGCCAACTGTGGTTAGGCTGTATCAGACTGTATCGAAATTAGATCCATTTTTGCTTCCAGAGATCATAGAAAACTTGGCCTCTGATGTCATAACATTGTTGACTTAGCCAGATAGTCCCCCAAATCAATGAAAACGCATGCATTTTATACTGCCCCTTCCTCTTCCTTTTTGCTACCATCCTCTGTGGGAAGCCATATGAATTGAAACTCCCTATCAAGAATAAAACACACATATGCACACAAAACTTCTCTGCCCCTTTATTGGAAAACTTCTGTCCACTCTGACTTCCATTTTTTCCCTGTTACGTTGCTTTGAACCTGCAAGCTGGCCGCCCCCACAGTAACTTCAGCCATCGTCCGAAACAGACTTGAAGCAGGATTCAGCACGTTTTTGAGATGCACACTCCTCCATCCCCACCCCCACCCCACAAAACGCATCCAAAGCATTAGTGGGCAATGTAGAATTTATCAAAGATAGCATAGATTTCACAGGTGAGGGTGTCTACGTAGTCTCCCCTCCCCATCTGTACACAATAAATAACCTAATCAGCCACAACTGGGTGATTTTTCCCCCCAGTAAAATCTGTTTAACCGCTGGCCCAGGCAGTTCTCCCTTTCCACCCAAATTTCTGTTCTTGCTGCCCTACTTCTCCTCCTTCAAGAAGTCTGGGTAGCAGCCTGAAGCTCTCTTCAGCCATGCTTGTCAA
>PVKM010042729.1:0-12722 GCA_004027735.1 Carollia perspicillata
TTGCAGAAACTCAGATTTCCAATTTCCACTCCTCTTTGCTTCTGGTCCAAAGAAGAACCCTTGAAAATAGTATTGCTGGCTGCTGTCCTCGAGAGTCAGATGCAGCTGCAATGCTCCATTTCTATCCTGAATCTTTCTAATCGAATATGAACACACCTCATTCATATTTAGTACACCATTTAGTTCTTCCAACTAGAGGAATAAAGACTCTCATGTGTAGTACGATGTTTAGGAGCAACCCCTTCTGCCCTTGCTGGCAGATGCCTGCACATTCTCCAGGTGTGTGAAGCAGCTCTCCTCTCCTCCCCTGTGTCTTCAGCCAAGGACACTCCCCTCCCACCCAGAGGTAAATGCTGAGTGTCGATGTATTTAGGGCAATCGTGTTGATCTTGCTCATAGACCAGTGATAGATTTAGGCCCAGGCATAGGGTGCAACCCTGGCCCGCTGAATATAAAAACAAGACTATGTGGGTCATTGGGAAATTCCTGGTGTCCTAAAAAAAGGGCACAAACCAGGGACTTTGCCTTCTCCTTGCATTTGAATGTGGGCAGTGCTCCAAGTGGTGGCAGTCACAGCGAAACCAGTCATACCCACAAAGCCAAGCAAATCATGGAGAGGCCCGACGGGAGCCTCACAGCCCTGAGCTTCTGAATCCGACTTCAGAACCAGCTACTGCTGGCCTTTTTGTTCTGTGAGACAATGACATTTTCATTATTGTGTAGGCCATTTTTATTTAGATGCCCTGACACTTTTCTTTTAATTTTTTTTAATTTTAAAAAATTTTAAAGTTTAAAAAATTACAATTTTAAACTTTTTGAATCCTCACCCCAAGACATCTTGTCGTTTCTCTTAGGAAGAGAAACATCAATGTGAGAGAGAAGCATCGATTGGTTGCCTCCCACACACACTTGTTCAGGGGATTGCACGCACCTGCTCCAGGCATCGACCCTGCAACCTAAGTATGTCCCCTGACCGGGAATCGAAACTACATCTCTTCAGTTACAGGTCGACACTCCAACCAACTGAGCCACACCAGCCAGGGCAGTTTTAACCTTTAAAAACAAAATTGTCCTAATATATATGTTTTCCTTTGGAACAGAATCCCAGCTTGGATTGGGTAACCTACACCCTTACATAAAAACTATGTGATTCGCTGAAGTTTTGGTGACAGCCCTGTTTCCTTACCAGGGATTGGTCTAGGGCACAAACATGACCCAAATCTACCAACTAAATGGGAGATGAGGTTTGGTGAGGGTTCTAGGAAAGAGATTTTGCTTTAGGAAAAAAAAGACACAAGAAAGAGAGATTTTTCTCCCCCTGCTGGATATCTTCAGGCTTTGGGTGTACCATGCATGGAGCTATAGCAGCTATTTTGTGACCATGAGGAACACTGGTCTGAGGACATTATTGTGCTAAGGTTGGCAAATCCTTGAAATTAAAGAAATTTCAAGTCAGGTTTTCCGTTGTATGGCCATGTAATGATGAGCTTTAGCTTTATAGTTTAAGAATGAGTTACTTGTAGTTATCTACCTATTCACTTGCCTTCCAAGTTCCCTCTTGAGTGGAAAGGAAGGCATGGTATAGCCTCTGGATAAAAACATTTTTGTTTCATATCCCGTCCTATACAGGCCACAGGAGCAGGGAATGTCAGTTAGGGATGTGCCGTTAATACTTTCGGCAATTATAAATTACTGTGGTGCTTGTGAGGTTTTATTTTATTATGACCTCCATTTTCTTGTTAATTTAATCATAGCTAAATTTTTTATAAGGAAGGAAGGCAGGCAAGGATAGATTAAGAAAGCCTGTAAAGTACATTACATTTTTAAAAGATGGATTTTATTACTCACATGCTTGTAAAATGCTTTCATGAATATCAAGTTTCTTCATACCTTCTCCCTCCCCCCCCACCACACACACACACAAAAAAAAAAAGAAATTGAGAAAAAGGAAATGGCTATAGTGCTATTTGCTCTATTTTCCCATAAAATGGTTTGGATTCCATGATTTTCAACATTTTTCATCTCACAGCATACATAAACTAATTACTAAAATTCTGAGGCACACCAAAAAATATATTTTTCGCTTATCTGACCAAAACCTAGGTATAATTCGGATTCGTTCACAACAGATGGCTATTGTTGCGTTGCCTGCTGATGTTTTTTTATTTGACGATCTAAGAGAAAAGGGTCAGTGCCCCTGACTAAATAGTCAGGGACGGCATGTCTTAAAAAGCCTTGCAGCACAGCAGTTGAAAACCGCAGATCTCAGCTGGATGTCAGGACAGAACACGACAGAGGACCACCGCCCTGGCCTGTGGCCGGTCACCCATTCTGACTTGGACCGCTAGTTGCTGGACTTCAGCTAAAAG
Organism: Carollia perspicillata; assembly: GCA_004027735.1. Lineage (NCBI taxonomy): Eukaryota > Metazoa > Chordata > Mammalia > Chiroptera > Phyllostomidae > Carollia > Carollia perspicillata. Next base: position 2,370 of record PVKM010042729.1, read on the forward strand.
TACCAAATGCTTCTAGCTCAAGCAGTCACAGACACAGTTGGGGAAATTATCACTTTAATTTACAAAGCCTTGAATGGCTGCCATTGAACATCAACAAATACAATTTTGTCAGATAGATATAAGCAACTCAGCAAAAAATATTTTCTGTTCTTGTTTCTTTTCCAAACTGAGAGAAACGTTACCTGCACAAAGCGTGTGATTATTGTTTGGACCAGACTGATGAATGTGGTTTGAGCTAGAGAAGCTTGCACGATCCATTTCCAGGTCACAAAAGGGGCTCTAATGCAGAAGAAAAGATATATGTAACCAATGCCTTAGAAGCCAAGAGTTCATTCTTTCGAGAAACATTACAATAAAGGGAAAGAGCATTTGCCTACAACCAAAAGTTCTGAGCTGCAATTCTGATTTCATCAGTAAGCAGCTCTAGGCCTTTGGCAAGCACTTTGCCTGTCTGGGTCTCACTGCCCAGTCTTGCCCCCAAAACGGTATGTCTGAGTCCTAATCCCTGGTGCCTGTGAATGGGACCAAACGGAAATACGGTCTCTGCAGATGAAATTCAGTTCAGGATCTCATGGTAAAATAACCACCCAGGAATTAGGATGGGACCTAAACCCAATGACTGGTGTCCTTCTAAGAGAAAGAAAAGGGAGGTTCGAGACACGAACACACAGACACAGAGTAAAGAAGGCCACGTGAAGACCGAGACGGGAGTGACACATCTACAAGCCAAGGAACGACACCTTGACTTTGGACTTCCATCCCCCAGACCTTGGAGACAGTACATTTCTGTTGCTGTAAGCCACCCAGTCCATAGTGCTTTGCTACAGCAGCCCTGGGAAACTGATACACATTTATCAGTTTAGAAATTAGACTTGAAAGCATCAGTTTGATTAGCGTCAGCTCTCTCCCCACTCTGTGACTTTGGGTAGGGTGGCGAGGAAATTCAACATACAAAAAAAAAAACCATCTGAATCCTTTGTTTTGAGGTTAGAGTGAGGAATAGTGCTCTAAACTTCGTTTTCCTTTTTTTATCTAGGGAAGGCACTAAAACAATCAATAAAGGGCTACTCTAAAACATATTCTCATCCTGTTCAAAATAAAAGCAACATAAATCTCAGTGGAAGCTCTGTAAATCAACCAGGACAGTCGGGGCCTGCACGTACTCTGTGATGAGCGCTCCATAAAACTCCATCCCTTTGGGACAGAGAGCAAAGAAAGCAGAAGGCATGCTTCCTGCAGCAAGACTGTTCTTTCTTTAGAGCTTCTCCTGAAACTTAGAGTTTGTGACTCAAGAATGATGAATCCCGTGTGTATTCAAGTTGATGGAGAGCCGGAGATTAACTATGTCCCCGCATTCATTCATTCATTCATTCAGTCAGTCAGTCAGTCAGTCAACAAGTACAGGTTGACTCGTCATCAGGCACCAGCGGCTGAGCTCAAGGCTGGGATGTGTTGGGGGTCAGAGAAGATAAGACCCTGGCCTGATGGAGGATTGGGAAGTAGGGGGAGGCAAGAGAAGATAGGGAGATGGGGGTAGCCAGGGATGACAGGAAACAATCAAATAAACAAATTTATGAAGGAGCCCCCCAAAACCAGAATTATCATCTGGAGGGCGGGCCCCTTGTAATACAGGCTTCCCCCACTCAGTGAGTGTTCTAGGAACCCATCTGTAATCAGTGTACCAGCTGGCGGTGAGAGGCTGCATTTGGCTTCAGTGATTTTTTTTGGGGGGGGGAAGACTCAGCGCATTTGCCCAGGTCATGATGGGTGATTCACAAACACACCTGACCACACTGCGCTGAGTGTTCAGCAGTTTCTGACCAATAATGGCATGATCCCCGTGCCCCACCCACCCTGTTCACCTGATCTCACCTCGAGCAACTCTTTTTTTGTTTCCCCAGATGAAAAAAGTCCTCCAAGGGCAATGTTTTGCTGACATGGAAGAGAGGAAACAAAAAAATGGCAGAACCACTCAAAGGCGTCAAAATTGATGAGTTCAAAAAAACTGTTTTGAGCAGTGGGAAAAAGTCTGGATAGGTGTATTGCATCACATGGAGAGTACTTTGAAGGTGACTAAAGTTTAAACATGTAAAGGTAAATACACAATTTTTTATAAATAAATTCCAGGGGGTTTGTGCCTCCCCTTTCATATAAGTACAAATTGTGATCAGTTCTATAAAAGTAAATAGTGCGAGGTGAGGCAATAATAGGGACTCCAAGATATGGGAGGGCCGCTCCGTAGATGTAGTAAGTAAGCCTCTAATATTTAAGGTCTAAAGATGGAAAGAGGCCAGCCAGGCAAAGAGCAAGGCAGAGGGAACCATGGGTAAAAGCCCAGGGGGAGAGATAGAAGCTAGTGCATCCGAGGAATTGAAGTGCAGCCAGTGTGGATGAAGCAGAGGGTCAGAGAGGAAGAGAGGTACGAGACGACCCTGGAGAAGCAGGCAGCGGTCAGATCTTACAGGGCCTCGAAGGCCATGATAACATGTCTGGGGTTTAATTGTGCAATGGGAAGGTGCTGAACGTTTTTTAGCACTTTCTGTTCAAAGGAAGGGGCAGAAGTAAATACAGGGAGATCATTAGGAAGCCCTGCCTATAATCCAGGGGAGAAATGACAGGGCTTCGACTCGGTGGCAGCACTGCAGAGGGAGGGAGGTAGATGGGTTGGGAGGCACCTCTGTTGGCAGGCAGCTAGGAAAGGTTCGCTCCAGTCCCACCGGCGTTCATCTGTGGAGCCCTGGGACTGCCCTCTGGGTGAAATCTCCAAACAGAGGGGCCCACACAGTCGTCTGGGATGTGCTTTTAACTCAGAGAGCCAGAGAAGGGAACGAAAATGTTCACACAAGCCAACACTTGGAATATGAACTTGGGTCCATTTGTGAATCTCAGAGGAACCCAAATTATTGCCCTTCTATTGTATGTTGAGATTACGGCTCCATTTCAGAGTCCTGGGCTCAGCAGATGCCAAGGAGACCAAGGCAAAGTTTTCAGCGTTCAGAGAACAAGGTTGGTAATGCTGTCCTGCCAGGACATTCCAAGGACCATCAGACATGAGGGTGCAGAAACCAGAGCATGTAGGAGAGCAGTAGCAGAAACGGGGTGCTTAGCATGAGACCGAGAATGCTCAGGGGGCCCTGAGAGCTGAACTCTGGCACAGCAGCATCTGTTGTTCTGTGTAGCTGCCCAGCATCCAGCTAGGACCAGGGTTAGAAGTCAGAATCAGGGTTCTCACCCGTGTCTGCATAGCTGACACGTAGCCCTTGCCTCGCGGGGAACCACATCAGAAACTTGTCGTGTTACAGTCCCCTTCCCGAAACGACGCTCGGTAGGGCCGCGCTCCTGGTGCACATGTGAGGCATCATTAAATATCATGACAGGATGTGAGCAAAACATCAGGGGCCTTCAGGGATCAAAGACGTGCAACCCGGTTGAAAAGCAGCTCTTTAATAAGAGGGTGGGAGCAGGAAGTTTCTCTTTGTTAAACAGCAGACCTAATGACTTCTCTCTGCTTTCCTCATAAAGGCTGCCTAATTATGTCACGTATGTCTGCACCTCGCATTCAAGGCCCCCTTAGTGTCTGGGTCCCCTACTGTCAACCTTGCGGCCCTTGAGGTCATAAAAGCCAGAGGAGCTGGCTGCTAGCGAGTTGGGTCTGTAGCTGGTTTTCCTGGCTTTGGACATACAAACAAGCTCTCATTATATTTTAGCAGTGAAACTGGGGAACGAAGAGAAACAGTCTTTCTTCAAACCAATCCCTGCTTGTTTCATCTTCTTTCAATGCTATGGGACCATCACACTGTATTTAAGATTAAAGATGGCATCTCATTTTCAAACAGAGAGCTAAAGAGACCCAGACTGTATCTCAGCAGTGGGTAGACCATACATCCAATTTTTCAGCTCAGCCCGCATCAAGACTGGAGCTAATTGGACTCCTGGCAGCCTTGTGGGCACCACAATGGCCCTTGATGGCAACAAAAATGGCAAGACCAGCCATACCACATCCTCAAAGACCTCCTTTTTCTTTTCTTTTCTTTTCTTTTTATATATATTATGTCTTTATTTTCAGAGAGAGAGAAAGGGAGGGAGAAAGAGAGGGAGAGAAATGTGGATGGGTGAGAGAAACATCAATTGGCTGCCTCTTGCATGCCCTTAACTGGGGACCTGCGCTGCAACCCAGGCAGGTGCCTGACCTGGAATGGAACCAGCGACCTTCTGGTTCATAGGCTGGTGCTCAATCCACTGAGCCACACCAGCCAGGGTAGACCTCCTTTTTCTAGGTGCCTAGAAAACAGCTGCTATCTTGACCACCCATTTTGATACATAATTAGACACCTCATTGCTCTATGGTTTGTCTATTCTTGATGCATCTACCAACTTTGTTGAAAGACAGTTACAAGGGTTTGGTTTTGCTTTGTTTTGGTACACCTCCATAGGTTTCAACAGGGCGTTATACAAATAGCGGACAATGGCGGGATGGATGGATGGATAGATAGATGGATAGATATATACATGAAAATAGCCACTACTGTATTCCAAATCATAAAGTACCACTTTAAGATGGGAATCCACAGCCTCCCAGGTGGGTTGTATGATTGCCTTGATCACATCTGCCATATCTGCACCTTCGTTCAAAAGAGCCCTTGCCTTAAGGTTAATTTCTATCACAAGGAGCTCTTCTCCCTGGTATGAAACGCAGCAGCAACTCATGAATATTCCGACATCATAAATCCAATCCTGGCCTTTGGGAAAGACACATGAAAAACCTCCCTGGTAGAATTTTTTTTAACTCTTACATCACCTATTTCTTCAGGCCCCCTAGTGGCCCGCTGCCCTCATGATAACTGCCACCCAATGTTTGCCCACCTGGCCTCAGTGACACGAGCGCTCTGTGTGAGGGGCAGTGTCGCATGGTGGACGTCAGACCTTTGGAGTCAGGCAAACGTGAGTTTAAAATCTGACCCTGCCACTTTCTAGCTGAGGGGCTTTGGATGAAATGTGGAACAGCCTCTCTGGGCCTTGAATTCCCCCTCTGCAACTTCAGATCCCCCACTCTGCCGCGGGCAGCTTTACGGAGGTGATGTGTGCAGAGGCCAAGTGAGCGGCAGTCTGCTGCTGCTGCAGCTGGTGGAACAGCTCCTTCTTCAGATTCACAGTGACTGATGTGGGCGCCCACTACGAAAGATGTGCCCAAAGCACAAGTACATCGTGCTGAAAAGCATATACACACGTAAATATTCGCCGGCTAGCTAGTAAGCATCGGGTTTTCGTGAAGACGTTACAGAAATGTCCAGATGCAGAATCCCATCAGGAGTGGTCCCCTGGCCCAAAATGCTTCTGATTTATGGCACCTTCATCAGAAAAACCAAACACAGTTGTGACCATTGTTGCCATTTAGTAGCAAAAGGTGGGCAAGCCCCACTCCATGCCCGCCCAGTGACAAGGCAACCAAGCTGCCCTGGGAAGCAGGAAGGGAAGGTAGAAGCTTTACACTGCAGGCTGTTATTGCTCATGATAAAGGTTTTGTCCTACTCTGCCTCAGAATTCTCGCCTGTGAAATGGGACAACAGATACCTTGCTTAGTTGTTGTATAGTTCAGAGCCAGGACAGTTGCTGGCTCAAAAAAAAATAAAAGGCATTAACTAATATTTGTTGAACTGTTGCTGGTTCCAGACAATTGAAGGCATGCTTGCTGGTATTCCATAGAATTGTAAGTCCTACGTTTGTTGCAACATTTGGAAAAACATTAAAACCCTGGCTTCTTTACAGCAGAGTTGTACGTAGATTGCTTACACAGGGGGCTGTAAAAAATGAAGAGGCAAGAGTACAGAAACATCTGACGTTCGAATTTGCTCCCGAGAAGCAGCCCTTTTAGATCTTGCTTGTTGTGTTTGACAGGTGACTGCGGTCAGGGCAATCACCAAGGCTCCCCAGTATGTGGTCCATTTGGGAACAATAAAAGAACTACAAGGGCCAGAACCGGCTCCAAGAACGACGTTTTTAGCTTCTCCTTTGAAGCCAACATTAGATTGTTGGCACTGAACTAAAGGCTGTCTTGATCTGGAGCTATGTTTTATCTTGAGATGCAAATTCGTCATGCAAACACACATCTAGCTCTTGCACGGTGCAGCCCTGGGCCGCGCCGTCCCAGGGCTGCATCCCCGCAGGGCTGCTGACTCCAACAGGAAAGAGACAAACGTCTCCTTCTGCAGCCCTGCCACCTCCTCAGCCACCCATGGGGGAGTTTCGTGTCGCTGCCCCTTGAGAAAGTGTGATCAAATTCAGGCCTCCAGCTATGGCACTATTATCCAGTCAGCATTGAACTCTACAAGTATTTAACACAGTTTCTCTCCCAATGTAAGAGATCCTTTCACTGTCACTCCAACTGGTGGCCCTTCAGTCTCTAAATGAACTCATCTATTGACAAGGAGCTCACTCCTTTGCAACCAAGAGCATTCTATGTTGAGCAGCTCCGACTGGAGAAATATTTCTTACAGTGAGCTGAAATCTGCCACCATATAGCTTCCACTTATCAGTCTCAGTTCCACCCCTTGGAATATTAAGAATAAAATAAATTGATACCTCAGAGGATCAAATGAAATTGAGTTTACCGCAAACCCAAATATTTTTCATTTTGCATATTAAAAAAAAGTTGCAAATTCCATATGGCTTTTCATATCCTCTTCCTTTCTCCCTGCTTTAAAAAATATAAATTAGCTTTCTTCCTTCTTTTTGCTCTTCTCTCCCTTCCTCCCTCCTTTCTTTCCTTCTTCCTTTTTTCCTTCCTTCATCCAAACACCATTAGGCAGGCCTGAGTGAGACCGGTGGCCTGGAGGGGGTGGGCGGGGAGTGGTAGGGGGAGGCAGGCCTGGGCTGCTGTCAGGGTCCATGCACAAGGGGGCAGAAGTCAGAGGGTCCAGAGGTTGACTACAGAGAAGGGCAGAGATAAGGGGAGCCGGGTTTCTCGCAAGTGAAAGGAGGTACGAATATGGAGAGGAAGAAAACTAGAATGTACTCCGTGACATTGGGTTGGAACTAGAAGCACTGATATAAACTTACAGTTTTCAACAAATACAGATATAAATGTGTGTGCATTATAAAGTGTGAAATTTCCTAGCTCTGTTCACTGACAGAGTCTGCGAGTAGTGACACCCCACCAGCGATGAGCACACCTCCTACCCTACTGCCTAAATCTCGGTTTTGAAATACTATTTTCCACTAAAAGAAACCAGAGTCTCTGGGAGGAATGCCTGAATCCAGGCCTGGGGCGGGGACAGCGCATGCACCTGGAACACCTCATATGCCAAAAAGTAAAGAAATGCTCGAAGAATGACGGAAATATGTCAAAAAGGATATAGGAGCCAGTGTGAACGCGTTCCCACCAATCAAACTGGAGAAATTAGAACATCCAAAGAAACTGTGATAGGGGCTCGAGCCATTGAATGAAATACCTCCCATACGTCCAAACACAGGTATGAAATGCGGAATGAATAAAGGAATGGGGAGAAGGAAATCTTCCCCTTGGAGGAGAAAGGCAGCTCTTCAATAGGAAAGGAGCCGTGGCATCAGAAATGCACCGTTTGACCACCACCAAAGTAACAGTTCAGGCAGGAAATGCCAAGAGACGCTTCCACTGGTGGGTGAGGGTGGCTGGGGGAAGGGGATCTCACACCGCACCGGGGTGCCACCTCTTGGAGCAGGGACTACAGCCAGGGGGAATGGATCACTTTCAGCGGAGAAACCCAAAGACACCTTCTTCACCAAGTGACCCAAGGCACCACCGCCACCAATACGAACAGGACGAACAGACCTAGAGGCCTGCCATCCAATAGGCTTCCATGAGAACACGGCCTTTACGATATTCTGGCCCCAAATGCATAACCTGGGTCTAATGGAGAGGAAACCACCAACAAACGCAAATCAAGGGACATTCTACAAATCAGTAGGCTTGAAAATGTTCAAAGTCATAAAAATCAAAGAAAAAGAAAGCACTGTTGCAGATTGAAAGGGCCAACGGGACACGACCGTCTTGCGTTACACGGGGTGCAGGGTGGAACCCAGAACTTTGACAGATGTTCTGGGACAGAACTGGGACATCGGCAAGAGTGGGGTCTCGGAGCGAAACGCATCCAGGAGTTCTTGGTGCCATTTTTACAAATTTCTGCAAGCTTGAACCAGTTTTTAAATAAAATATTTTTTAATTCATATAGACAGCAATTCAGTGCTTTTTGAGCCTTCCCCTTAAGAAAGCCCTCTCGAGTTAATAACACCTAGAATTCCATCGATCTGCTTTCTACCCAATTCCACTCTCTGCTTATTAAGACTTAAAACTCAGAACATTGTTAAAAATGGAAGTATCCCTGCAGAGGTAATATTGTAAGCCAACACTCATTTACAGTCACGTTTCCCAAAGTGGCTTGCAGCGTCTTAGATCTATGAGATTTTTGTTCATTTGGTATTAAGGAAAAGGAGTTGTTTTTTTTGTGGGGTTTTTTGTTGCTGTGGTTAAAGAATTTTGGAAAACACCAAGTTACACAAAGTTTCTTTACTGCAGGATTCCGCAGAGGCTTTAAGAAGTTGATAGGCATTTTAACTTGGCCTGAGGGAAAACTACGATTGGAGTTATTTGATCATTGCCCTACATGTTCCCAAAAACACCTTTTGGAAAATGCTGGCTGACAGATTCCAATCAGGCAATGAGGCATTGAGAGTTTGGGCTCTGGAGGTAGATGGCCAGGGCTCAAATCCTGACCGCCCCCCTTAGTAACTGTGTAGCCTGGGGCAAATCCAAACCTCTCGGTGTTTCAGCCTGCTCATCTCTAAAACAGAGGGGATAGAGTTCTTGTGTTGGTATGGGGGGTGGGGGCGCGGTAGTTAGACTTGATAATAAAGACAACAGTTGTAGCACGTGCTTCGCACGTGCGAGGACTCGGTGCATATTCACACTGCAGGCTGTTGTAATTCCTGTTGTCACTATTCTATCTCGAGGGTCTGTTGGGACTGGAACAGAGCCTAAGTGGGTGGGGATTGTAGAAAATGCTACCGAGGTTAGGAGAGGAGGGATGGGCAGCCAGAACTCAAAAGCTGAAAGTACTCAAGGCAAAGTCCCGACATCCTCCAACGTTGGGCGCATTGCTGTCAAAGCCCCTTCTGCACATCCATCCAGATTCTCCCCGAAGCCCCAGTGTGCTGTGGGGACAAAGACCCAGACGAGGACACCCTGCTCCAGCCTGCTCCCAGACCGGGCACCCGTCTTCCCCGGGGAAGCACCGAGTACAAGAAAACATTTCCCCCTTTGAAATAATTGGAGCTATTTTCCTCCCTGTAAATACATTTAATGGGCCCACGGAGTTAGCCCCACCGCCTGCCTCTGGCCCCTTGGCCAATCCCTCCTGTGCCACAAGAAGGAGAAAGAGGGGTTTAGAGAGCATGGCCATCTGCCAGGTGGAGGGTCCCAAGCCATACCGCCCGTACCCGAGAGTCACCACACGGAGGGGCTGACCCCATGGGGCTGTCAGCTCACCACAGACAGGCTTCACCAGGGCTTCGGAAAATGAAAAGCTTTATTAAACTTTCAAGTCTAGAACAGATGTGTCCAGACATAAATATTCAAAAGATCCCATCTGTTAGGTAAATCGTCTTTCGCTGTAGTAACAGAGGGACCATACGTCAGTGAGACCCCGTAGCTCTGAGGGCCCAGGAGTCTCAGAAATCCTGCAAGCAGATGCTCCTGGAACCAAAATAAAAGGAGCCTGCCCAACAAAGAACACTCCAGGCGAGACCAGGGCAGTGGGAAGCGCAGTCGGGGCCTCTGCCGGCCAGGGGCCCGAGAGACAGGAGGCTGGTGATGAGACCCCCACAGGCTGCATGGGCAGGGTGCCGAGAAACATTAACCAAATCCCCCTGTGCACCTGCACTCAGGTTTTGGTTAAGGATACTAGGGCTCCCCCTGAGACTGTCATTCTCCCCAGGGAGTTCATGCCTTGGGCAAGACACCACACTCAGCCTGGCTCTCCTCGTTTGGCAAATTAGACCACTGGGTACCCACCTTATGCCACAGTCTACATAGGGCCCTGTAGAATGAATAGTAATATAAATAATAATAAACAACCTACACGTATATAGTCACACTCCGTGATGGGCACTGTTCTCAATGCTGGACATTCACTGACTTTTTTCATCTTCCCAGCAACCCTCTGAAGTAGATACTACTACTAGTCCCGTTTTACAGGGAGGGAAACTGAGGCACAGAGAGAATGAGTGATTTGCCCAGGGGGTCATGGATGGTGCGTGCCAGGCAGGATTCCAAGCCAGGCAGGCTGGTCTACAGGCAGAGCGTGTAACCGCCCCCGCCCC
>PVKM010042730.1:0-12725 GCA_004027735.1 Carollia perspicillata
GCAAGAGCAGGCCCTGACAGCGGGGACACAGCCTCGATGTGCAGCTGTCACACACATGCCTGTGACAGCCGCTCTCCAGGGTCTCCCGTGCCCCACACACTCAACCTCCAGCCCCGGGTGCCGGCGCTTCTGCCCTCTGGGGGTCACCACCCCTGCGGCCCCCCATCCTGTCACACCCCCACCTGTGGTTTCTCCAGGAGAAGCTCCAGAACTATGTGTGTGTGGGGGAGGACTAACTGGCATGGAGCCCTACTGTGTGCAGGGCTGCAGGCCCACCCCATCCTGCCCCTGCGGAGAGGGAGTGTCGGCCCTATGGACCGCTGCCCCAGAGCCACTGCATGAGGACCCGAGGGGCAGGGGAGGGCTGCACGGCACCTGGGGGTGGAGATGCCGGTCAAGGGTGACCGGGTGGCAGCGGCAATTATGGGATTTCCGAGAGACTCATTCCGGGCCCGGGCGGCCGCCCAAGCTCAGTGGCTGGCGCGGCAGACACCGCTGACATTTCCGCATCTGTGGTGGTAATTGAGGTCCTGGCCCTAGAACTGGGGGCGTGTCCCTGCTCATCACAGCCAGGACTCTGCGGCCCCACCCCTCAGAGGCTGATGGGGAAACTGAGGCGGGACTGAGGAGGGTGGGGCCAGCGTGACCCCCCCCAGCAGCATCAGCCCTGTGCACCTGGGCTACTCTTAGTCACCCAGGTGGCCTAAGGTCCTCCAAAGCCCACGCAGCCCCCTCAGCATCTCGATGGGCCGGCGGCCTCGTGGTCTGGTTCTCAGGCCACCTTTCAGCCTCTCTCACCACCCTTCCCACTCCCAGAGCTGCATCCCTCTCCCGTGTGCTGGTGAGACCGACTGTCCTGCAGGGGCCTCGCCCCTCCCCCATTGCCCCTGAACCCTGGGAAGGGTGGTCTCCACCCAGCACTGCCCCCCTGCCCTAGGGGGTCATGGATCAGCCCAGTCCAGCAAGACCTCCTCATGCCACCCCCACATCCTGACTCATGACCTCTGACCCCTGGGACACGCCCCCTCCAGCCTTGCCCTCCCCACTCCCATGTGCTCCACTTTTGGCTGCTGGCCTCCTCCCATGGGGGCTTCTCAGGGCTCAGTCCCGGACCCTCAGGTCCCCTCAACACCTCCCCACCCACAGATGGCAGCCCCCAGCCCTGCTCCCCACTGTCACCCTGGGCATCCCCTCCCCAGGGACAGCCCCCGTCCACCCAGAACTGAGCTACCACATCCGGTTTGTCCCAAAGAGCCAGCGTGACCAGCATGATGACCCTGTGCACACATGGATGTGCATATGTGGGTACATGAGCATGTGTAAACATGGGTGTGTATACAAACGTGGGTGTGCTCATGTGCACAAACACAGGTGCATTTGCACACACAGTGTTTCATATGCACACATGTGATCGCATGCCTGTCACGTGTGCATCAGTTAGAGCTCACAAGCCTGTGTGCACACATGTTAGTGTGCATGTGTGCCCGTGAGCTCCCCTACTCACACACCTGCCCCCCACAGTTGTCCCCTCGTGGGGGCAGGCTGCGGCTGGTGGGACACCAGCTTTCCTCCTGACCCTGTCCTGCTTCCTTGTGGGTGTGCCATGCCCCTCTGCCGCCACCCCTGGCACCACCGAACTGGTTCCCACTCCTGCGGATCCCAGCTTGGTGCCCTGCCTGGGGGACCCTGTCTCAGGCCATCCCCCAGGCTTCCTCTGGTGCCCCCACCTCAGGCAGGTGGTCCTGTTACTTCCTATCTCCGGTGACGGCTCCAGGACACAGAGGGGCCCCCTCCTGCCGGCCTCTGTGAGGGGGGAAGCTGGGGTGGGTCCCCAGCAGCCCCGGCTGGCTCCCAGAGCAGCGTGCGCTGTGGCAGGCGGGGGTTCCGGAGGCGGCCCTGCCCCCTGGGAGCTGCCGGGGGCGCGCGGGCAGCGGGGGCTCTGCGGTGCGCGGCGAAGGCTATTTAAATGCTCCATTGGAGAGGGATTAAAGTTTACGCAAGGTCACCGAGGATGTGATAATTATAATCACAGGTTTTGGCTCCACAATGACAGCCATTTGTTATTTCCGCTCGGGCGGCTCCCGCAGCCCCGACTGGTGACAGGCGTGGACTGATTTAGTGGCCCGAGCCTGCACCCTGCCCCTCCCACCGCGTCCCCGCAGCCCCCACTGCTGGGGCTGCTACGGGGCTCCACCCCCAGGGGCCCAGGCTCATTATGGGATGGGAGGGAGGTGTACAGGGCGGCAGAGATGGTGGCAGAGACAGCGGGGTGAGGGTAGCCTGGGACCAGGGACCCGGGCTGTCGCTGTCCTGAGGCCTCAGTGTCTCCACCTGTGTTTGGGGGGTGGTACCGGCCACGTCCCAGGCTCCGGGCTCCACCGCTGGCCACCCTGACAGCACCCTGCTTTTACCGGCCACCGCAGGGAGTGGGTGGCGCCAGCCGAAGGGCTCTGCTCGCCCTGCTGTCTCCCGCTGAAACTTACACTTGGACTCCCGCGTCCCCCGGGAACCTGCGCGTTTCTCCTGGCGGAGGGGCCAGGGCTCTGGCGCAGCTGCGTTACCACGTGCCTACGTTTCCCCACCCTTAATGCGGAGGCGCAGTCCCGGGGCTGGCGGTGTTCTGCGCCGAGTTGGTGGCTTCCCTGCCCAAAGGTCCCTAAATCCGGACACCCGTATCTGGATGGCCTCAGCAGACAGCCCTGGGCGGCCAGGGCAGGTGCCCAGCCGAGAGCTGCTCGGGGGTGTGCACGGGGCGCCCTGTCTCTGCGGGGCTCACTGGCTGGCCACACACCCCTCTGTGCCTCTGTGTCCTCTCTGTACCTTGTTAGGGGTCAGAATCCGGCAGAGGCGGACTGAGGAAGGGGCACACCCTCCACGTGCTGGGGCCACGGCGGCCGTGGGCGGCAAGGCTGGGAAAAGGGAGCCGGCGCCTACCAGAGCTGCCTGCCCCGCCTGTTGCCCATGATGGGCGCAGCTTTTGTGTTTGTTTTCGCAATCAGAGGTGAGTGCGCTTTAATACACATTAAATGGTGATGAATGGGGGTCCGGGCGGCCGGCCTGACGCCACATTTGTCTTGGAAGGAGCAGGGAGATTGATAACTCGAAGGGGCACAAAAATAGAGCAGGGCCCGTTGGGGAAGGCCGCTTCTTCCCGAGGTGGCTGCGCTCCACCTGTTCATCCAGGGGGTCAGATGAGGGCCCCGCTGGGCCTGGTCGGGGCCATGGGCCGGTCCCAGGATCTCGTTTTAGGACAATCCCTCTTTTTCTTCCATTTCTCCAATCTGGGCCCTGGGGAGCCGGTAGGGTCCCAGGTTCTGCCTCTTCAGGAGGCCGTGGCCATGCAGGACTTGCCCCCCACCCTCCCCCTCCTGGTACGTAAACGCTGCGTGCTCGTTGGTAGGACACACCTCCTAGCGCCTCCCAGAAAAGTCCTTCTGGGGGGTGATGCACATGTGCCCCATGCCCTCTGGGGGGCGCTCATGGCCCTGTCCTGGAGAAATGGATGGACACCCCACTGAGCGCCAGGCCTAGAGGTGCAAAGGCTCCCTCTCCTCAAATGAAGTGGGTTTTGTTTAAAACATCTGCAGAGCTTGCAAAGCTGGTGGGGGTGCCCCCCATGACTGGGACCATCCTCGAAAGCAGGGCTGGCTCCCAGGGAGGGACAGCTCTCTGGCCAAAGGCCCCTGAGTCCCCATGCAAAGCAGAGGCCCGGTGACCACCCTCCAGGAAGCCTGGCTAGGAGGGGCCGCCTTGCCCCCAAGACGCTCCACAGCTAGGAGGCTGGTATTTCCCCAGAACACAGCCCCCTGAGTCTCAGAAGCATCACCAGAGTGGAGGGGCAAGGCCTGGCACCCACCTCAGGGACCGTGCCGGTGCCACGTGCCCATGGGGACTGGCACAGAATGGAGCCCAGCTGCAGGCTCGGCTGTAGGCCTGTGTGACCTCAGCACAGAGGAGGGAAGCTCAGCTTCTTGGAGGGGCAGGGCGGCCTCAGAAGGCTTGCCAGGAATAGTGCCATGATCACCAGGCCGCGCAAGGCCAGGAGTAAAGGCTGGAGAGGGTTAAACCCAGGCAGGTGTCCAGGCACTCTGGGGGAGGGGGGTTCGGGGAGCGTGGCCCAGGCGGGGAGGGGCTGTGTGTGCACAGGCCCTGAGGTTCAGCAGGTCAGGGCTGTCTCCCTCCATCCATGGCTGTGTTGTTTCCCAAGACATGGCTGGTCTTTTTCATTTTCAGGAGGTTCTCTCCATGGACAGTAGCCTTTTATCTCCCCGAGGTCCTGTTCCAGGCTGCGTGAGGAGAAAATCGTCACTGGTGCACTGCATTGGCACCTCTGGCATCCTGCCCTGAAAGGTCACTGCAGCCGTTGCCACCTTCCACCTCAGCCTCACCTGTGGCTGCTACCTGGGCCTGACTCCCAGTCGCTGGCAAACCTGAGGCCCAGCTTGCCCAGTTTGAACCAACCTGCTAGGAAGCTGAACACCAGCTTGTCGCTCCGATGGCTCTGGGCCTTCCCTCCCTCTGCCCGCACCCCATGGAGCCCATCCCTGGGGGCTATCTCTCCACGCTCCTCCGTGGCGAACCCGCCTGCCCTCATGTCTCAGCCCCTTGCCAGAGCATGTCATTACTGAACTAGTTCCCTTTGCGTCTTCCCAGGCCAAAGCCACATGACCTGTCAAAAGGGTTGCTTTTCTGCTCTTCACTGTGGAGGCCCACCTCAGTCAGCTTGGCCTGGAACCCAGCCCCACGGAGCCGAGGCGTGAACGCCAGAACTTCATCCCTCAGTTGTGGAGGCTGCAGTCCCAGGTCGGGGGCTCAGGGGCATGGCTTCTCTGGGCCTCCTCTGCTGGGGGCAGCCTTAGCGGGATGGGCCAATGCGCCATGCATCCAGGCCTTGAGGCGAGGGTGCGCCCCTGGGCAGTCGGGGGTCAGGGCTGTGGCTAGGCTGGCCTGAGGGGGAGCGGGCAGAGGGCAGGAGGTGTGGCTGGAAGGGCAGAGGGCCTGGGGGCCTGCTAGGGTCACTTTACCCCGGCCCAGGCCCAGGCTGGGCTGGCAGCCCCAGCTCTGCCCGAGGGTCCTGCCAGACTCCGAGCGGGGTCTCCAGCGGCTGGCGGGCTGGGTGGGGTGGTCGTGGGCCAGGGCTCGCCCGCTGGGGCCCCAGTGAAATGTTCTATATAAATGTAAATTTCCCTGCAAGCTGGCCGCTCGCTCCTCCAACAAGCTCCCCGTGTGGCGCTGTCAGTCCGATTTTCCACACTCCGCTCTCTGTTCTCTGTCCGGGGCGCGCTGGGTGGGCAGCTGGGGAAGTGCAGCCTGGCGGGCGTGGGCAGCCCTTCCAGCAGGCCCACCCTGGGGTGCCCGCCCAGGTTCCACCTCCGTGTCCCTTCCTGGTGGGTGGGCGCTGGGCAGATGGGGTGGGGGAGGAAGGGGCTCCATTTAGGGCCCCGCACCTGCTCAGGGCCTCAGGGTCTCCCTCTCCCTCTAACCCCCATGGGGGCAGAGCTGGGGTCTGGAGGTCCACAGGACTCTCCCCTCTGGTGCCAGCCTCTTTGGTCAGGAGCCAGCTGAAGCTCAGAGCCAGCCCCGCGCCAAGTCCCCGGCACTGGAGGAGGGACAGGCATCTGGCGTTTGCTGACCACACCTTCAGGGTGTGTGGAGCTTCCCTGGGCGCCTGGCAGTTAGCGTTCTGGGGGCTCTGGTGGGAGAAGGCTAGCAGTCCAGGGGCTTCTGTGGAGGCCCAGTGGCCAGCCCCACCAGGGACTCGGGCAGAGACAGCCCCAGGCAGGGTGCAGGCCGGCCCACAACAAACCACACAGGGTGACCGCATCCGGTCTCACGGGGCCAAACGGCAGGGCCGCCGGCCAGGACAGCTGTCCGCCCCTGCAGCCCGCCCTGCCCCCCGGCCGCCCCGCCCCATGGGCCACTGCAGGTCACTGCTCTTTCTGGCATTTCACACAAACGCATCTCCCCTCTGGTCCTTCTCCTCGGCACCAGCACTGTGAGAGCAGCCCAGCTGGCGGCCGTGAGGACCGCCTGCAGTGCGCAGGGGACAGGCGGATGGGTGCAGGGGCGCTGGGCGCGGGTGACAGGCGACGCTCGCCTAGTGGTGCACAAGTGTCCGTGTGAACCAGTGCTTCCCTCTCCTAGGCAAATGCCTCCGAGCACAGTGGCCAGGTCTGCGGGCGCGCTCTCGATGGATGGGCTGAGCCGCGAGCTTGCCTTCTGACGTTCACCTGCCTCCCCCATGTGCTGGCTCGGGCGCGGCGGGGGCGTGGCAGGGACGTGCGCGTCCCCGAGGACGCAATGCCGGGGTTGGGGGCGGAATGGGGGGTGGCTTCTCATGGGCTCATTTGCCATCCCTGCATCTTCTTTGGTAAAAAAAATGCCCACTCAAATCTTTCGCCCATTTTTAATTGGGTTGTTTGTCTTCTTAGTATTAAGTTGTAGGAGATGTTGTTGTCCCTGTTTTTAAAAAATTGAGATATAATTCATGTAACATAAAATTCGCCGTTTTAAAGCGTGCAATTCTGAGAGTCTTTCGTATATCACAGGTTGTATAGCTATCACCACCCCTAATTCCAGACCCCGTCCACAGCCCGGACGGAAGCTGTCCCCATCCACCGCCCTGGCCCCGCCCGGCAGTCAGCTTCGGTGGCCTTGCTGTCCTAACGTCCTCACATACGGAACCAGACCACTTTCGGACCGGCCCCAGGGCGCCCAGGCCTTGGCTGGAATGCGGCCTGGGGGGAGGTCTTCCCCCCGCCCCCCAACCCCCTTCTCTGCTCCAGGAGGCTGGTGGTGGGTGGGGGCTCAGGGAAAGAGCACTGGGAGCTGGGAAGGGGTGCAGGGAAGGGAGGGCGAAGGGAGAGGGGCGGGTGGCTTTGGACGCACTGCCCCCACCCCACCAGGGAACTGACCAGCCCAGGCCCCCCAGGGCAGGGCAGGGCTGGGCCAGTGCCAGTGCCTTCCAAGGAAAGCAGTGGAGAGCGCAGGCGTCTCTGCGGGCACCTGCCAGAGCGGCGCCGCCCACCAGCCTGATTGATAAGGTGTCTCGCACCAGGTCTTTTGCTTCTCCAAAGGCCGCAGAAATGTAATTGCTCTTTGAAGGGAAAAAAAGCCCTAAATAAAGCCGTTAATTGCAAGCAAGCGGCTCCTCTAATGGGCAGTCTTATCAGCCTTGAGGGGCCCACTAGCGTGGGACCCTGAGAGGGGCTGCCCAGGCGGGAGGGCAACGGGGTCAGCGGGCAGGAGGCCAACGCAGGGTGGCGGCGTGAAGCCCTTGCCGCGCAGCGCTGCGGCCGGTGGTCAATGGGAATGACGGCGCCGATGCTCACAGCTGCCTCGGGATGCACTCTACATTTGATCTCTCTCCTGGGCAGATTAATTAAGTGTTATCAGTGAAAGGCCTGGTTAAAGGGCACACGGTGGGAGTCGCTTTCACGGCCACTGTCAGGCCTCCAGGGTCTGGGAGGAGCCGGAAATACCACGACCTCAGACGGTGCTCCGGGAGACAGCAGGGGGCTAAGGACAAAGTGGGGCTGCTCTGGGTGGGGGTGCACAAGGGGGGTCACAACGGCCACAGCTCCTGAGCCACCGTAGCCCGGACCAGGCACTGGAGCTCAGAGACGTGGGGACAGTGACGGGGACCTTTGCACTGCACCACACACGGTCACTCAGCCACCTGCCCCTCTATGTGGATTAAGTCCAGCTGCACCGTGCCATGGGCCCCACACCCCAGGCCTCGTCCTGGAGCCCAGACAATGCTGGCAGCTGGGGGGTCCACCCTGGGGTCCAGCCCCCACTGGCAGCCGCTGCTGTTTCAGCCCCTGGGAGGGAAACACCCATCTGTCCAGTCTGCTGGCTCGCTCCCGACTGTGAGTGTGAGGGCTACCCGTGGGAGCCAGGGCCTCTGGCAGGCCCATGCTCCTGGGCCTGGGGCCAGGGTGAGACTGAGCTGATGCGGGCAGCCCGCTAAGGGAGCAAGGCACCCCTGGTGGCACCGAGTCCCCAGGCCTATTGGACATGCCCCTCACAGGCATAGAAACAAGGCCAGGACGGTCCCTCTCGCTCTTCCCCCAGTTCCTGCCTCCGACCCTACCCCTGCCTCTGTCCCTGGCAGCGCCAGCACCCATGGCATCACTGGACCTGAATAGCACGTTAAAGCCAGGGCGCCGTGATGAAGAGAGCCCATGGGCACCGTGGCTGCTCAGGACCTTGCCCCCAGAACCGGGCTGCTGCAGTGGAGTCGGGGCAGCAGTGCTCTGGAGTTCTGGGGGAGTCTGGGAAGGAAGCCCCCCAACCAAGCCCGCCCTCCCCACCTCTCTGCACTGAGCGGAGCTACATGGCCCTTCCCTTCACCCATGAGCCAAAGAGCCCTGCGGGGACGGTAGACCAGCAGACAGCTGTCCTGCACCATGGAGATCGAGTCATTTGCAATTGGACGTAGACAGACTTGGCCTCCAGCCCAGGCTTTGCCCCTGCCAGGTAGGTGGCCCTGAGCTGGCTGCTCCACCTGTGTGAGGCCAGAGTATCCTCGTCCTGCTGAGCTGGGCTGATGCGGAGAGCAACTGTGACCAATGCTGTGGGCCAGGAAGAGGTGGTGGTGAAGGTGGTGGTGGTGGTGGTGATGGTGGTGATGGCGGTGATGGCGGTGATTGGTGGTGGTGGTGAAGGTGGTGAAGGTGGTGGTGGTGAAGGCGGTGTGGGTGGTGGTGGTGGTAGTGATGGGTTCTCGTGTCTGCCTCTCACTACAGGGCCTGCATGCCCCCAAATTCTTCCTGATCTGTGGACAATGATCCTCCTCCTCCTTCCACTCCTCAGGAGGCTGGAATCCCAGGGTTTCTGGGCGGAGGTCCAGCTGGTGGGCAGAACAGGTCAGGCCCGGACAGTCCAGTGCCATGTGCTGTCCTGGGGCCCCCTGACAGCTGGCCCACAGGGCCACCTGCACCCTGTCCCCGTCCTGGGAGGAGGGTTTACCGGGGACCCAGCGCCCAGTCACATGCGCCTGGCCCCTCGCTGCGAAGGATCCCAGCCCCAGAGGAGCCCCGGCACACCTGGCTGGGCCCTCCCCGCTCCGCTGGGTACGTTCTCTCCTCACCTCCCCTACAGCAGCCTGGGTCTCTGAGGGATGAACAGAGCATCCCATAATTTCCCAGGCACTGCCCGATGGGACAGTTTCTAATAAAATTGCTTCTAAAAACATATTTGCAAGTCGCCAGCACATTTTTTAAGCAGAACGATCTCTCATGGCGCCTCTCTGTCTCCATGAGTGAGCGGCTGACTTCCCAGCGCTTTCCGTCCATGCGTCTTCACCAGGCTGCGCAGCCTCCCCGTCAGCGTCCTGACGCATGACGTCCAGGCTTATCTGATGAGTTCCCCGCTCCAGAGCCACGGGATGAGGTGGGGGGGGCAGCCTGCCCAGCGTGGGGCTGGGCGGCGTCCCGGAGTGGGGGTTCCTGTGCCCCGGGGGGCAAGGGCTGGAGGGCGCAGGGCTGCTTTCTGAGGTGAGAACAATGCTCTGGACTTGACCGTGGTGCTGGCTGCACGCCGACTGTCGTGAAAATCACCGATGTGTGCACTTGAAAGGGTGCGTGAGTTTACCTCAGAACAAGTGTTTAAATAGAAAAGAACAGAACTAGGGCACCTGGAGCCTGTTGGGTCCTTGGCTTGGAGCCCGGCCAGCCTCCTCCCCCGGCCACCTCCCACCCCACCTGAGGCCACATCTCTGGCTTCCCTGTATCTGCCATGGTCCAGCCCGCTGGCACCTGCTTGTCTGGGTCACCCGTGAAGGCTCCGGGGATGCAGGCTTAGGGGGGTGGGCGGTGGCCCTTCCACATGGTATGCAGGGTCCAGGCAGGTCAGGCGGCAAGCAAGGTTGCCCTGGGGGTCTGCACCTGTGATGGAGCTGTGACAACAGAGACCCAGGTCTGCGGGACATGGAACAGGGCTGTCTTGGAACCAGGCTCCACCCCAGGGTCCATCCCCAGGCTCCAGAGCAGCCTCCTGCGTGAGCCCTTGTCGCTCTCCCCATCCTTAGGTGCCCAGAGCAGGAGGCCCCCTAGGGGTCCCAGAATGAAACTCAGCAGGGGCAGGGTCACTGAGCCTATGGGGGCTGTCCCAGCATGGGCTTGAGGTGGAGGGGCCCAGGTGCCCTGCTCCCCCAGCCTACTCTGTCTCCATGGGGTAGCCAGATGCCCTCAAGCCCCAGGTCCACCTGGGAGCCAGTTGTGGGGCAACCCCAGGAGGGGCTCCTGAAGAGAGGGGAGGTGAGGCCCATGCAGAACCCCTCCCCAAACCCAAGACACAGACGCGGCCCCTGGACAAGGCAGTGGTGGGCCCCCCACCCTGCCCAGTGGCCCCTCCCCAGCACCCGGCTCCCCCAGGGTAGAAATGGTAGAGATATATTAATTATATTTCTCCCCGTAATGGGCTGCTTCCTTTATGATGCGGGGACCCTGGAGTAAATTTTAAAATCAATTATACAATTACACATGTAGCAATAACAGCGCACACAGCTAATCTCCGGCGGGTCAGGGCGGCCACCCTCCACTAAAGCGGCTTTCATTAGGGGAAGGGCTGTTAGTGCCAGAGCCACAGAAATAATGGGAGTGGGTGTATTCAGCGCCAAGTAACAAATGAGGGTGCTGGCGAGATAAGACACGGAGCCGGCTGCCTGGAGAGCCAGGGAGGCCCCACACCTCCGCGGGTCACCTGCGCCTGCCTGGGGACAGGAATTAATTTTAGATGGTTTCTGGGGCCTGGCAGGTAGGGGGCTGCTGCCCACCCAGCCATAGCCAGGCCTGGTGGGGGTGAGAAGCCAGGAGCAGGGGAGCATCCCTGGCCCCCTCACCCTCGCCACTGCACTCGCCCTGGGGTCCCCAAGGCTGAGAGCCCCCTACCCCCTCAGCCTGCAGCCTTACTGGCCTGGGTGACCAGAAACCTCACAGCTCTTGTGGCCACATCTCTCCACAGCCATCGCTGCCAGAGATGTGACCCTCCCGCGTCCGTCCTGGTGTCAGAGGGGCCGGACCAGTGCTTAGATCAGCAGCTGCTGGGCCCTCGGACCCCAGCATCTGGGGGTGGCCACCCTCTGGCACCTGCAGCCTGGGGCCATGTGGGGGAGGGGCGGTGTTCCTCTGAGTAGGCATCTGCGGAGCCGGAGCCGGAGCCGGAGCCGAGGTGACAGACAGCAGGGGTCAGCATCAATGAGCTGGGACTGAGGATCCCAAGGATTCCCACAGAAGTGAGCTCCAGGCCTGGCCTCCAGCAAGGCCCCATGGCCTCTGCCACCGCTGGCTCCCCCTCCACCCCAGGGCCCTGCCCATGGCCCCCAGAAGCATGCTGGGACAGAAGGGGTGAGTGGGTGAGGGACACAGCCCATGGCAGGGGTCAGGGGTCAGCTCCACGTGTGACTGCGGGGGCACCACGTTGCGAGTCCCATCAAAGGGCTGTTGGTGTTTCAGGCCCCACGCCCCCGTCTGCAGTCACTCTTCGGTGAGACTGTGCCCAGCCTGCGTGCAGCCTGGACCCCTCTCGGGCCTGGGGGTGGCAGGGTGCCTGGGCAGCCGGAAGATACTTCTGGAGAAATGGTGGCCAAGCCGCTGTGGGGAGTGATGAGGGAGGGCAAGGCCGGGCAGCAGAGACCCTGTGCCTGGGTCCCCTGAGGCATGACCGGGCCAGGCAAATCCGAATTTCATACGGTACCTGAGGTCCCCTCTGCTCCCCCAACCGCTGGGGCTCACACTTGCTCCTCCCGCCGCCCGGGCCGTGGGGCGGTGCCTGCAGACGGGCGGACAGAGTCACTGAGTGATTATGGGCACGGATTTCCTCAAATATAAATGAGCTGGGAGATGCCACAGGCAGGCCTCTCCTTCCTGCGCTGGCAAGTAGACCCCGATAAGGGCATCTTCGCAATCACATGGAGCTGCACTGGTCAGTTCTGACTTTTACATACCGCAGGGCCCAAGGACAGCAGCGACTGCAGTGTGGAACACGTGTCTGTCCGGACAGCAGCACGGCCCCTGCGCACCGCGCCCGCCGGCCGCCGCCACCTCCTTTGTGAGCGCTATCGCTCCATCACAGCGAGATCATTTCCAAATTAAATTTTATGGTCCATTACTTACCGCCTCGACACCGCTCTAATGGAATCTTAAATGGAACTGACTTGATCTGTGTGGGCTGGCCTCTCAGTTAAGATGTTATTTAGTTCTAATTATCAGATAATGAACTCAGGAAATTTAATTTTTAATATTTGTATGTCGAAAGTCCATTGTGCATTGCTGAGAGACTCTAAATTAAAAGTTAACACAGGGCCAGCGCCTGTGCCAGAATGCGCCCCCAGGGCAGGGGCCGTGCAGCACCTCCTGTGTGCCTCGCCTGTCTGCCCACAGGGAGCCCACCTGACCCCATGGGCACCCGACAGGAGGAGACCCAGGCCCTGGCCCCAGATGGCACCATGGCGAGGGTGGACGCTGCATCAGGAGAGGCGGGAGGGGGTCTGGAGCGCAAGATGCAGCGCCCCCCCCAGAGTGTCCCTGCCCAAGCTGACGCCCACCACTGGGGTCTGGGGCTCAGAGACACATTTGGGTCCACCATCTGCGGTGATACCTCCACCCCCAGCTGCCCCAAGGCCCTCAGGCACTGCAGAGAAGGAGAGCAGAGGGAAGCAGGGCCCCCAGACCCTGGTCCTGGGGGAAACCCTGAGCCCACCTGTCCACCGACCTCCTGGA
>PVKM010042731.1:0-12708 GCA_004027735.1 Carollia perspicillata
GAGGATATGGATGATCTCTACCTTGGTCTCTAATGACATATTTTTTTTCCTTGGTGAACTTTTCTAATTCTTCCATTGCTGCCCTTCTGAGTCTCAGCTTTCTTTAGATTTGTTGGCTGAAGTCTCCATTTGAACTGAGGACTGAGCCAAGGTAAGCAGTCTTTAGTAATTTCTCTGTCTTTATTGTCTATGTTAACATGATGTATTTCCTCCGCAGTCATGATTTTTGTCTTCTTGATGTTCAAATGCAGTCCTGCTTTAGCAATTTTTTCTTTCACTTTTATTGGAAGTCATTTCAACTCATTGCTACTTTCCACCAGTAAGATATGTTTTCTGAATATCTTACATTATTGATATTTCTTCCACCAAGATTCATTCCTCCTTTTCCTCAGTCTAGCCCAGTTTTTTTAATGCTATGCTTGAGTACAGATTAAGCAGATTGATAAAATGCCCTCTTGTCCAACATCTTTGCATATTCTGTCCTGTCAGTGGCTCCTGTCCACAATGCAGGACAATCAAGTGCTGAGACATGCCCATTTCTTTCTAAGCAACCCATAGCTTTTCAAGATCCACAGAGTCCAAGGCTCTGCTAGTCTACAAAACAGACTAGACTGAAATTCTCTGGAGCACTTCAGTATCCAACAAGTGTTGGCCATTAGATTTCCAGTGCCTCTTCCTTTTCTGGATCCAGTTTGAGCATCCAGCATTTCTTCTCTACATGAAGTAGAAGATCTGGTTGCATCGTTTTGCTTGCATGGGAAAGGTAGAGCAATGGTCCTATATTTATTGCACTCTTTGACATCTCCTTTCTTGAAAATTGAGACATACATTGAATGGTCTCCGTCTGCAGGTTATTTTGTTTTCTATATTTGTCAACATATTTTTTCTTTTTACTTTTTTTAATAAAATTTATTTTTCAATCACAGTTTACATTCAACATTATTTTGTATTAGTTTTAAGTGTACAGCATAGTGGCCAGACAATCATATACTTTACACAGTGATACCCTCAATATTTCAAATACCCATCTGGTTCCATACAAAGTTATTACAATATTATTCAGCATATTCTCCATGCTGTACTCCACATCTCCATAACTGTTTGTAATGACCAATTAGTACTTATTTTTATTAAAGACTTTATTTATTAATTTTTAGAGAGAGGGGGTAAGAAAGAGGGAGAGAAACATCACTGTGCGGTTGCCTCTCACATGCCCCCCACTGGTGGCCTGGCCTGCAACCCAGGCATGTGCCCTGACTGGGAATCAAAGCTGTGACCCTTTGGTTCTCAGGCTGGCACTCAATCCACTGAGCCACACCAGCCAGGGGCCAATTGGTACTTCTTAATCCCTTTACTTTTTCCACCTTGCACCCCTACTCCCTCTCTATTAGTCTGTTCTCTCCATCTATGAGTCTGTTTCTATTTAGTTCATTTATTTTGTTCTTTAGATTCCACATATAACTAAAATAATATGGTATTCGTTTTTCTTGGTCTCCTTTATTTCACTTAGCATTAATACCCTTTAGGTTCATCCATGTTGTTACAAATGGTAAGATTTAATTTTTTATGATCAAGTGATATGCCATATGTTCAACTTTTTAATTCACTCGTCTATTGATAGACACTTAATTTTGACAAATTCGGTCTTTGTGGCTTGAAAAAAAATTTATCATTATCCCACCCACCCTTGATAATTTATTACTTTCCAATACTTTGGGGGCAGCTTTCACTTCACTTCCTAGAATTACAGGTTCTTCTGCACACCTTTTTCACAGGCATCTGACATTCTTTTGTCTTCTGTATAGATATCCAACGTACTGTTTATAGATTCCCTTTACTTTTTTCTTCCAGTCCACCTTGGTTCATGCTTCTAACAGTCCCTGTTTCAGTTGCATGTGTTGTGCAGCATTGCACTTTCCTTTTGTCTTTGTGCACATCAGCCTCTAGATGTCCTTAAGGCTTGGTCTAGTTGTGTCATTAGCAGCAGTGCTATTTGCACTTGTTCTCGGCTTTACCCCACTGATAGTTTGAGTGCTGTCTGACATAGGATTTTTCATCTTTCAGCAGTCTTATATTTCATTTTGGATTTTGTTATTACTAGATCTTCCAGGTAAAATAAAACAAACAACAACAAAAGAATAAGAAAAGAAAATGCAGCTGTGCTTTCCATTGCTTTCTGCTGTGAATTGTGTGGGTCCAAGCCACATGTGCTCAGGTCTGTGGTGCCACAGTCACCAAACACCTACAAAATGTAAGTGCTCCTCTGGTTGGTGGAAATATTACCTGATAGTTAAAACAATAATTGAAATTGTGACAAGAGTCAAACAAAAAGAACATTGGTGGTTTGAGAATATATTGTATAATAGGAGAGCTGATCAACTCTAGATGATTAAACTAAAATTCAAAGTGATATAAGGGAAAAGCCCATTTCCAGGGGTTTTAGAGGAGGAAGATGTTACTGCCAGGTGAGGTGAAGAGAGAAACTTCAAAATGGAGGTGGCATATGAATGAAGCATTCAAGAATTGGTGATGTGGAGACCACTCAGACTTGAGTTGCACTCAGACTTCTCGAGAGACTAAGGAATATAGTCAGTAATCTTGTGATACTGTGTATGGTGCCAGCTGGGGTACCAGAAATATTGAAGGAAACACTATATAAAGTATATGAGTGTCAAATCACCAAGTCATGCATCTGAAACCAATACAAAATAAAACTGAAAGAAAAAATGTAAAAATTTAAAAAAAGAGAACCTGCTGCAAAAACCACAGTGGATTGACAAACTCTAGCTACCATATCTTATCACTGAATTCACTGTATCACTCCATATCATTCCCCAGGCCATGATTCCCCACCAGTGACCAAACATAATGGGTTTACTAGAGAACGGCTATTTCTCCCACATGTGAGACTCCTGTAATGAGCAACCTTTGCTCATGGCCTACCATTGACCTGGTTGAGACATCAGAATTGCCCTGTAGATGAGGCTTTTCATGCCCCGGCTTCCTTCTTTCCTTTCACATGTGCAAGAGCTACATCATAGTCTGCAGGTTCTTCCCCTTACTCCTGCCCATTGCTTCTCTTTGTCTTTCACTGGTGTTCCTGAGAAGAGATTTATTCCTCCCCTCAAAATTTGTTATACATCTAACCCTGTTTCAGCATATGCTTTATCAAGAATTTGATACACACAAGGTTTTTGAGTGAATGATTTGATTAATGGATGGATTAATCAATATAATCACAGCTCCGCTTAATTCTATGCAAATATTCACACTCATGTATTAGCCATGTGTAGGATTTCCCTTCATTCCTTAACAATTGAGCTTGAAAAGCATCTGGAAACTGCAAAGTGGTGAAAGAGCAGCTATACTGACCTCATCTGTGTCTGTCTGAGCTATGGGCTTCGAGACCTGTGTCCTGCTCACCCTCAGATTTCTCTCAGATCCTTTCAGACCTAATTCCATCTATTTAAGAAGCAGATTCTGAAACTTTTCTCTGGGGACAGTTGATACCCTTGAAAGTATTCAGACTTTTTCCTCCCAGGCTTGTTCTATCTCAGCCATGAGAACTCAGGAGATGTCTTCTTTTATTGTCAGTCTATTTATTCATCTATATGTCCATCCATCCATCCTTGCATTTAATAGATTCTGTCCATGTGCATATAGAAGAGATAATTATTTAACTACAATAAAGAGAGTAGACTTTGGAGCCTTCTGTTCAGATCACAGGCTCACCACCTGTGTTAATAGGACTTAAATTCTCTGTGACTCATCTATGAAAAAGTAATAAAACACATATCCTATAGAGTTACTTTGAAGATTTATAACATAATACATGTAAACATATAGAACAAAATCTGGTACACAGTTAGTATTTTAATTCTAAAGTCCATAACCTGTGGTAGGATTTGGAGTGCAATGATTAATAGAAGAGATGCAGCATGTGACCTCAAGGAACTTAACTGTTAGTAGAAGAGACAAAAAAGCAAGTAAATAGAAATTAAATACTTTTGCACAGTATTATGTGCTACATGGGGGAAGGGGGTGATCAACTAGTATGGGGTTAATTAATTTGAAAGGTCATAACACCCTCTCTGGGGAAGAGCAATTCAAGAGGAGACCAGAGCATGTGCAAGGAACAGCATACTCTTCCCTGCACAGAGAATACCAGGAAGGGACTTAGGGTGTTGGGAAAATTAAAAAAAAAAAAAGCAAGATGTGCTTGACAAGTAGATGCCTCCTAGAACTCTATGCTCATGCACATTCTAGACACTCTCTAGGCTGGCTTGTGAGTGCCAGTTGTGTGTCTTTTGCCCAGCTCCCCACTGGGATTTGGCATTGTTAGAATCCACCTGACTTTCACAGGCCGCAGTCCCACCTTAACCCCATATTACACCCAGCTGTTCCTATAGTAGTTGCCATGGCCATTCCCTGTTTGTGATCCAGCTGTTACTCCATGCTTGTCCCTGTACTTACCCAATACATGACCCTCAGAAGCATCCAAGTTAGACAATAGGAGCATGAACCTGGTTCCGGTTCTCAGAGTCCCTGCCATCATTTGACCCTGGGCCAGCTGTTTCACCTCCCTGTGCTTCAGACAACTCATGTGTGAAATGGGGTTTAAAAATGTTTTCTAACTCATGAGACTGTTGTAGCAGTCAATAGATTGGCATAAATAAAATAGTACTATACTTGACAGCATGTAAATGAGAGCTACATAGTATTGTTATCAACATCATCATCATCATCACTGCATAAGCTCCTGCTATTACCTTCTTGGTGTTTCACAGTGTCTTACTGAGCCTCTCCTTCCTTTCCATTCATGGTAAGTCTCCCATTGACTTCCCCAGCTTCGGTTTGGGGTCAATAGCTACCTCCTCCTATCAGAAGAAGAAAGTTTATAGTGGTGTGTGGGTGATGCCTAAGTGTTCACATGAACTCACATGCACACATCCAAGCACACCCTCTACCATTGTGACCCCTCAATGCTACCTGAAGTGGTGCATCTTCATTCAGTGCAGAATCAGTCTCTTGCTGTGTGGATATTCTTGCTTATGCTCTGTAATAAGTGAGAGATTTAGGGAAAACAAGTGACATTTTAATAATCATGATCTTCAGTAAAGTGGCACTAATTTTAATGCTTTCAACTGCTGCTCCTTTTCAAGGCACAAAGCTGCCAAACTTCCTTTCCATTGAAGAAATTGCTAATGTAATGACATCCAAACCATCAGCTGCCTCCCACTTGGATATTGACAGCTGGGGTGCTTTTAGCATTCTCTGTGGTTACCATCCCCTCTGCATGCACTTCTTTTGCAGATTAAACTGAAATGGTAGCATTTTGCTGCAGTTGAGATGGGGGTTCTGCAGATTGACAGATATAATTATCACATTTGCTTCCCAGCATGTGGTATCTAAGTAATAGTCCCCATGTTTATCCAGAGTTAATCAGGAAAGAGTTCAATCACTTAGAGAGGGATTTTTCAAACAAAACCTGCCTAAAGAACTCATCCAGTAATGATGTTCTTACTTCTGATATGAGGTTAGAGTCTTGTCCCAACTCTGCCTGTGAGCAACAGTTATGCCCAAGGACCCCGGGCCTTCATGGGCATTTGGGTCAGAATAGAGGGACTGCAAAGAGGCCCAGCTCCATTCATTCTGAGGAGATGAAGCAATGCAGGGATTTCCATCACGAAGGGAGTAATCAGAGAATGATGAATGCAAGAAAATAAAAAAAAGTTTATCACAGTTTGGGAATTTAGTCTATAAAAGCAGTAAGAAAGGTATACCAACTCAGTGTCTTATTGTTATTTTGTTTGTTTGCTTGTTTTTGACAAGGGAATGAAAATTATGGTTGTTTGTTGCTCTAGTAAACTTTAAAGATAACCTAACCTGCTGTCTCTCTTCCCTTTTATAATGGGAAAACATCAGGCTTTCCCCACTAGCCTAGAGTCAGTCAATTGGCAAGTTAGGGGGAGTTCAAAACTTTCATAGAAGAACAAGCCAGGGCGTACAGCATATGTATAAGCATCTGGTACATTCATCATTGTTGTTTAGATTTATATTATCCTTGAGTTGAAGAGGTGGAGGGGGCCTTAAAATCTATGTGGTCCCACCTCTGTTCTCCAATACTCCTGAGAAGGGCAGTCCAATCTGTCCTCAAATGTCTTCCATGAAATTTGGCCGTCCAAGTATCAGAAAGAATCAAAAACTGAAAGTGGCCAGGCCAGGCCAAGGGGAGAGCTCACGTGTGTGCCACTGTTAGTAATAGTACAGGTTATGGTGATAGTGAGAGTACTAACAATGATTCTAGGGGTGAGAAATGATCTAATGTTGAATCATTGCATATTCCAGACCAGGCAGCTTCCAAGGGTTTTACATGCACCATCTTATTGAAAACTTTGCACATTCTATGAATAGGTGACCTTTCTTTAGCTTAAAAACTGTGGCTTAAAATATTAAAATCCCTGTAGGTCAGACAGTGGTCAAGTAATAGAGCAACAATTATATGATTACAGCTTTTTTCTTGGCCATGATGCTATGCTGATTTGCATGTATTCCTTCATACATGCTGATTATAAGTTCAAGTAGAGAGCAAGGAGAGAGGAAGAACAAGGGGAGTTTGGGCCTGGTGTTTCTTTAGGACAAAGTTAGTAATAAACAGTGAAGGAGAACATGTGCTTGGGCAGGAATGAATGCTCACTCAGAAGTTAAACATGAATAAACACAGCCAGTTCATTTCGATTTCCCAATTGTCGCGTCCTCCCAGGAGTGCTATCGCACGGCCCACTGCCCCCCTTGTCTGTGTGTTCTATCTTATTGGTAAACTCACAGAGCAGAACTTGGTGTCTTCTCCATGGCACTCTGATGAAAGTTAAATAACACTACTATTCAAAGACACAGTGAAGGCACATTCCTGCTTTTGTTGGAGACCTATTAACTGCTATCCTACCTCTAGTATGACCAGCTTAAAAAAGAGTAATTTCACTTTCCCAAAAGGAATGATAAGTCTGTTCAAATTACTTGGGATATTTTTTTCATTGAGAAAAGTGAGCAATCTTTATTTCACCGAATTTTTACTTACACCTGGGAAGGAAAAGCAAACATGTATGTTCCTTAAAACAACAATTCATTATGTGCCACCCACTGTACTAAGTAGTCCTCTGGCGTTATCTTACAGGAGGCTCACAGTAATCTGTTGAAGAAGGCATCATGATCAACCATGGTGTACAGAGAAGAAAACTGCAGTGCAAGAGGGTATACACTTGAACAAGGTCACAGTGCCAGTCTGGGAACAGCCAGGATATCTGTGATCTTCACTGTTAGATGCAGGAACTACAGGGCAAATGACATTTATGTAGAAAGGTGGACACAGAGCCATTTTGGGGGAGCAGAAAAACAAGTGTAAAGCCTCTAGATGAACATAATGAACACTTTCAAGGATGAGCAAAGATGTTAGGATGGCCCCAGGAGGATGTCTGAATAAGAGGCAGAGCTTTCAGCCCATGCAGTGCAGTTTCGAGCCCCCACATGAACCACTCTGCTGTACTGACTCTCCCAATCCTGTCGAGAGCACTGCACACACTCTTAAGTAAGATGAAGACACAGAATGGCCCATTGATTTTGCATTCTGGGGACCTTAACAAGAGTAATATCCATGGCATGGTGGTTGGCAGAAACCAGATAGGAAAGGTGGAAAGAGTAAAGGGGAGACTGAGAAGAATAGACAGCAAGTGTCAACAGCTTTTTCAAAAAGTGTTTTTTCTTTGCTGAGAATGCTAGGGGAAAATACGGAGTTAAGGGAGGGTTTGTAAAAGTAGAAAAAACAAACAAATGTGTGAATGTTGATAGGATTGATCCAGGAGAGAGAGGACAAGCCATGATACAAGAGAGAGAAATTGATTATGTCCAGAGACATTAGTGCATGATTTGATTCTTAGCCTTTGGCTAAAAGGGATTTATGGACATTTAGGACTGGTAGTGTGTGTTCCAACCTGTTTGTCTTGCTTCTATATTGTGCCCATCCTTCACCTGAATAAAGCCAAACAGAGCCACTTTATAATATACATGCTGCATCTATTTGCAGTGGTTTTATTTATTTTTTTCCAAGGCTCACTGATTGATTCTTTCCTTCATAATAATTAAATGGGATAATCAGGAAATTCACTTATCTCATTCTTTCAATGAATATTTTTGACCATCATCTACATGCCAGATACTATGACAAACTGAGTGATAGAAAGGTAGATAAACATATGATGTCCATCCTCAAAAAACTTTCACTCATATGAGATAAGATCCAGTACCCTGTAGCACACATTGTGGTCCTTTGTTGAATCAACGGAGGGATTTTTCTAAACGTGTGGAAATGAAAATAGACATGTGTCAATGAGTCAGAATTTGAACCATTTTTCAGAGCTCTCTTTCCCTTTATTTGCTTCCTTTTCTTTTTACCTTTTCTTTTTTTGAATCTTCAGTTATATATATTCCATTATATCTACATTATGAGTTATAATAAATATTAATATAGATTTCATGAAATGAAGAATTTTATTCCAAATACATAAAAAACTTTATAAAGCAATAACAAGACTAATTTCTCAATTAAAAATTAGGCAAATGACATGTACACACAGTTCACAAAGGAGGATACAGAAAAAGCCAATGAAAGTATAAACAGGTGCTCGGGATCATTCCCCACCTAGGAAACACAAAGAGATACCAGCACACACCCTCTAGAACAGTTTAACTTTGAAAGGCCGACATAAAATGTTGGTGAGGAGAACCATCAGGTGGAATTCTTGCACACTACAAGAAGTTGGGAGTGGGTGTGTAAAATGTTACATCTCATTTGGAACACTATTGGTCACTGAACTCCCAGAAATTTGTACACCTTGCTACATAAAAGAACTAAAAAGTTAACAGTACACAAAGATTTTTTCAAGATGTTTACAGCAGCCTTATTCATCATTGCCATGATTAAAATGTTTGTCAACCCTTTGAGATATAAAAAAACTCTAGTGTAGTCATAGAAAGGAATACTACTCCTTAATAAAAAGGAAAAAAGTGATACATATAAAACCATGGATGAATCTCAAAAATATTATCTGAGAGGAAGAAACCAGACACAAAAGAATATAAGCTATATAATTCAATTTATATGAAGCAAAACTAATCTATGACAATAATAATTAGAACAGGGATTGCCTATGGGATTGGGGATTGACTAGAATGGGGACTGGGAAAGTTACTGATGGAAATGGTCTAACAATGATTTGGGTAGTGTGACATGGGTATAAAAATGGACAAAACTCAACAAATTTCACACAGTATGGTAGACAAAATTTCAAGGTAAGTTTCTAACTTATGTCCCTGGTGTTGCGCTCAAGATTTTTTTTTATACAACAAAGAAAAGATTGTTTAGGTGGGCCTAATACAATCACACTGATCCTTTAATAGGAGAGTTTTCTCCATTTGTGTATTGAATGAGAAATCAGAGAGTGTAAGAACAAGAGAAGGATTCAAGCCACCTTTCCTGGATTGAAGGTGAAGATGGTCACATGACTCGGGGACTCTCATATTTGAGAGCAGCCCTGGCTGACAGCCAGAGAGGACATCAGGAGCTCAGACCGACAACTGCACACGCTGCATTCTGCCACCAATCTACATAAGCTGGAAGTGAATTCTTCCCCAGAGCCTCCAAATAAGAGTCCAGACTGGCTGAATTTTGATTCTGACATCTCGAGACCCTAAATAAAGGAGCAAGTTGACCCTACTCAGACTTCTGACTAACTGTAAGATAATACATTAGTAGTTTTAAAACATCAAGTTTGTAGTTATTTAACAGCAGAAAACTAACACACTTATAATGACAATTTAGGAATTTAACAGAATGTACATATTCTTTCTCTCTTTCTGCCTATCACAGGGAAGCCGAGTAATATTGATTTATAACATAAGTTTCAGGTGTTTAACGTTATAAGTTAATATCTGTATACACTATATATAGCATTCTCATCAACAAAAGTCTAGTTTCCATCCTTTACCATACATTTGACTCCCTTTATCAATTTTGTCTTCCTTCTATTCCCCTTCCTCTCTGGTAACCATGAATTTGTTGTCTGCGTCTATGAGTTCGTTTTTGTTTTGTTTTGTTTGTTTGTTTATTTAATTTGTTGTTTCCACATATGAGTGAAATCATCCTATATCTGTCTTTTTCCATCTGACTTATTTTACTTAGTTTAAGAAACTCTAGATCCATACATGTCACAAATGGCAATATTTAATCTTTTTATGGCCAAGTAATACTCTGTCTTATATATATATAAAATCTTCTTTATCTTATCTTTATCCATTAACCCACCCACAGAAACTTACATTGTTTCTGTAACTTGGTTATGGTAAATAATGCTGCAATGGACTGAGTAGTGCATATATTTTTCTGAATTTGTGTTTTCATATTTTGTGTGTGAATACCCAGATATGGAATAGCTGGTTCATAAACTCAGCTTCTTATTTGTGCTTTCTATTAAAAATCAATGTGGAAAGAGTTAGGGGAGTTTTTGCATTGATTTTTAATGGAAAGCACAGATAAGAAACCAGGTTTATTTCTTGAACCCAGAGTAAGTGGCTTTTGCTTCCACAGCTGGTGAGGTATAAGAAATTGATATGATAAACACAGGATCCTTAAATAACACTTTTTGCATTACTGGAAAAAATTCGAATATTTTTAAGGACCTCAATATTTTTGGGTCTCTAAACATGCTCTTCTCCAGTTTCCCCATAGCTAACATTTATTGAGATCTTGCTGTGTACCAGACATTGTTTTAAGCACTTTCCATGTATTAACTCATATAATCCTCACAATGACTCCATGAGATAGGTAGATATTTTCACCACCTCCAGTTTACAGATAACTGAGTCCAGGTTACACGGGGAGGCAGTCTGCTTTTAACCACAATGCTATATCTTGTCCCATAAAAAGTAGAGTCATCCTTGTGTTTTTCACTTACACACAAATTCAGTCCTTCAGAATATCCTAGTAGCTCTACCTTTAAACATATCCCACCCTATTCTAAGCTACCATCATATCTCCTCCAGACCATTGGGACCATGTCCCTCCATGTTCTCCTTGCTTCTGACCTTTGCCCCCATCCCCATGGTCCACAAGACTGTCTCATCAGCTTATTTCTCTCCCCTGCTTAAAATCCTCTGATTGCTTTCATGACACTTAGAATAAAGACCTTACAGTGCTTTTCAGGGGATATTTGGCCATGTGTGGTGATATTTTTGTTGTCATAATTTGTTGGGCTGGGGTACTATTGGCATTTGATGGGTATTGGACAGAGATTCTCCTAATATTCTACTATCACCCCAAAACAAAGAATTATCCAGCTCATGATGTTGGCAGTGCTGAGGTACACTCTCAGGCTCTAGGATGAGCAGAACAATGAGTCAAAACTTTCCGGTCACAGTATTTAAGAGTTCCCGGGCTCCCATAGGACTGCCATGGGGATACAGCAGTCAGCTAGCCCAGGGGTTCATTAACTGGCCTTCACTCCAAAGCAGAGCACCGAGCTGTCTCTGGGAGGGAAGGCCCTAACTCCAAGCTGAGCCTAAGGTCCACGTGTTCTGCTAATGGGAAATTAAATGTTCAAGGGTATTGAGGAAGGGAAGAAACACTGTTCAAAGACAGCATAAAGGAATGGCTGCCGCTGCGTTGATGTTGGAACACTTGCTGTTGTCCTGCTTCCTGTGGTTCCTGATTATTGCTTAGATTAATTTAATGTCCTCATGCATGCTGAAATGTTAATGACTAACCTGGTAGCACACGTGTATAAAGATAAATTTTTAGTAAGACTCTTTTCCCATAAAATAGCACAAGCTTAATGTAAAAAATGAAAATATTTTTTTTTAATTAAAAATCTAAAAGAACAAAAAGAGAAAGAAAAAAATCTATAATCCTACTACTCAGAAATTACCACTCATAATACTGAGGTGTGCATGTGTGTGCACACATGTGTTTGTGTATGTACAAGCAATGCTGTAACATAAACATTCTCTCATGTCATTAACACTTTGAAAGTCATTGCATAATATTCTATCTTATGGCAGTTTTGTTGGTTTTCATATTCTTTCTAATTTTTAGCCTTGAGATTATTAACATCTACTTTCTTATCAGTTGTGAAAATAAAAGGAAGGATCATTTACTCAAGAAAAAACTATGATATTGCTTATGTGTCATACCTTGTACTAAGAATGGTATGTCAGAGGTGAATAAAATAAGATTTCTACGTTCAAGATAAATCAAACAGCAGTGGTGGGTGTTGCGTGGACAGAGAGCAAAGGAGAAGTTGGGACCAGCTTCCAAGGAGGCTCCTGTGAACCTAGCAAATGAGACCATTTGCAGAACCCTCTCTAACTCAGGAGCTACTCACTTTCACAGAGCTCCACTTCCCTGCCTGTGCAAAAGGGGTATGTGGGCCTCTAAGTGCCTGTGCTTAAAGCTGAACTACTTGGGTTTTAGGTATTAGTTTTCTAGTGTTGTGGTAACAAATTACCAAAGATGGGGCAGCTTAAACAACAGAGATTTAATTCTCACAGTTCTGGAAACTGGAAAGTCCAAGATCAAGGTTCCAGTTAATTTGGTCCCTGGTGAGAATTGTTTTCCTGGCTTCCAGATAGCTACCTTCTCATTGTGCTCAGTTGTATAGG
>PVKM010042732.1:0-12696 GCA_004027735.1 Carollia perspicillata
TTCCCAGAAATGGGATTGTTGGGCCAAAACGCAGATCCATTTTTAATTTTTCCAGGTATCTCCTTACTGCTTTCCACAGTGGCTGCAGCAGTCTGCATTCCCACCAACAGTGCAAATGAATTCCCCTTTCTCCACATCCCCGTCAACACTTGCTTTTTGATTTATTGATGACAGCCATTCTGACAGGTGTAAGGTGGTATCTCATTGTGGTTTTAATTTGCATTTCTCTGATGATTAGTGATGTTGAGCATCTTTTCACATGTCTTTTGTCCATCTGCATGTCCATTTTGGAGAAGTGTCTGTTCAGGTCCTTTGTCCATTTTTTAATCCTTTTTTTTTTTGGTGTTGAGTTTTTTCAGTACTTTATACATTTTGGATATTAACCCCTTATCAGATGTATCAGTGAATATGTTCTCCCATTTTGTGGATTTTCTTTTCATTTTGTTGATGACCTCCTTTGCTGTGCAAAAAATTTTAGTTTGCTCAAGTCCCACTTTTATTTTGTGTCCCTTGCCTGGAGAGATATATAAAAAATTTGTATGAGCAATGTCTGAGATTTTGCTGCCTATGTTTTCTTCTAGATTTTTTGTGGTTTTGGGTCTAACATTTAAGGAAGACACAAAGTTTTAAAAGTCACCACACATTCCAAATCACTTTTCTTATGTTTATTTTGACTTATTTATCTATGTGTTAATGTGTGTAAATATAATATAATTTTATTTCTTGACAACTTGACTTAATACCACCTCATAAAAATTTTCCCTGATATGTAAAAACCCTCAAAGTTTCTTCTTCGAAACTACTGCACAACATTTACATGTGTGCCCAGGCCATGCTGGGCTGCTGCTCATCCTTCCCTGTTGAGCGGCTCCCACCTTACCCCCCTCCTCTCCCCACCCTCTCCAAGCTGCTTTGTTTGCCCATCAGGCTCTTCCCAGCCCACTCCAGCCTGCCCTGCAGCTCTCAGGCTCCCACACTATCCAGAGACTTTGTGGTGACTCACAAAACGACCCCCTGGTACCTGGCAAGGAGCAAGCACATATGTGAATTCTGGGAATTGAAAGACAGAGAGGCAGGAAGGTGATGACACCCTCATTTCCCATCTCAAGTCCTCTCAGCAAGTCTCCCTGCATGGGTGGCCTAGGGCAGGAAGGGGGTTCTTGCACGACCCATCTTCACCTGAGGTGCAAGAATCATTTCCTCACCCCGTCCCAATCCTCCTGCCTGTGCTTCCCTAGTGGCCCAGGCCTCACCATTATGCCTGGCACACAGTAGGCACTCCGTAGCTGTCTGCTTCCCCTCTCCCTGTCTCTGACTCCCACACTGTCTCTGATACTCTCACTATGTTGGTGCTGCTCTTTCTCCCTCACCCCCTGCCCTTCTCTGCTGTCCCTCTAGCCCCTGGCTTCATAATCGACAGAGGGGTTCTGGAAACCAGTTCATCTGATCTGCAGTTTTTCGTCTGTCCTAGGAGAGATAGAGTATAGAACTGGCCTAGCTTGATGTACAATTTGTAAGCAGCTTATGAAGGGGGCCGATTATAGAAACTGAGTTAGCAGGAGGAAGGCTCCTAATGGAAAAAGGTCCACAGCCTGGCGCCATCCACTGTCCAGTTAACGAAACCTACATTCAGCCATGCCATAAGTGTTTCTGAAATAAAGTACATCAAAATCAATTAAGCTATCACAGAGAAAGAGATTGGTATCCAGTAGAAAGGACTTCCCTGTGGAAACGGTAATTTTCACTCTTAGTCAATTCTGCTCTAACACTTGTGAACTTCTCCCAAAGCAACTGATATAACAGGGAACAATGAGCATAACACAAATTTTGCATTTATCTGTGAACATCCAGCTGCACCCAAATGAGCTCAGCTGCGTAAGAATACACAACACACACATGTGCACACCTCAAAGAGCTACCAGCTACCTCAGTTCACGTGTTGCCCCAGGAGGTCGTGCTTTGCTATGCTTTTGCACAATGTGAGTTTTTCGATATTAAAAAAAATATTCATTCACCATCCCAAACATGTCTAAGGCTCTGGTTCAAAATTCCAGTGAGCATGTGTGTGCAGGAAAGTATTATTTAGAGTGAAAACCTTAAGGAAAATTGCCGCATCCTGCAGAAGTGACTCCGTAATACCTGTAATGTCTGGTTTAGTGGTTTCAAGCACTGAGAGCAGATGAGAAAACTAAGAAAGTTAAAAACAAATTTCTAGCAGTGACAGGGAAGTTCACTGTAAAGAGGTCTATAATATTGGGTTAGACTTTCAGTTTTGGTGAAACAGGTATTTATCTTAAACACATGCCTCAAAGGACCTGTGTCTCAGAGGCAGAAAAACATGCCTACGGACTTAAGGTTATGGAAGATTGCCTACCTTGGATACTCAGTGCCTAAGGAAACCTAGGACAGCCCATCCACATGGGCATTACAACTTCCAGATAATAATAATGCGAACCTCCACAATAATGCGACCCTTCCCAGCCTCCTCCACAAGCAAACTTCATGTCATTTTCAAGGTAAAGTGCCGTGCTCGTTGTAATTTAAAAAAAGCATCAATCATTTAACATGGTAGAACTGTGCTGCAGTTTTATTAGGGTTTTATCTTTGTCAGAACTGATATGCTACTGATGACATTTAGAGTGTCCCTCAACCCCATTTAACCCCATAAACCTGGTGGTGTTTATTGAGTGATTTTGTGTAGTGTGATGATTTTTAGGGGCACATATGTCAACTCGAAGCACAATGAACTGCACTTGGAAATGGTTTGTCAGCTGCGTTGCTTTGTTGGGCTTAGTAATCCTGCCGCATGGCCCTGAGTGACCCCTGAGGGCTAGGGGAGGGCTGGCAGGGGAGCAGGTTGAGCCGGGGCGGTGGTTTAAGCCCGTGTTAATACCGAGGAGCCTCATATTTACTTATTTACATTTACTCTATGGTTTTCAAACATACACAGATGTTTCTGTTTCTTTTTTTAAGTATTAAAAAATGTCTACCCGAAGCTTCTCATGTAAGAGTCTTAGCACTGGCATCAAAAACCTGGCTAGGAAAGTGGGAGCTCCTGAAGAAACCAGCCGAAGAAAACGCCCAGGCGATTTGGGCAGACTCTTGGCTAAGGGCAGCGGGGCCAGAGCTGTGAGCTAGACGTGTGAGCTGCTGCCATCAGAGAAGGTATGCTGGGGAAAGGGGAGCTGGGAGGATTTGGGGCGAAGTGAGAGTTAGGTGTTACAAGCCAGAGAATGGGCGTGGGAAGGAGGGAGGCAAACACCACATCTGCATAAGACCAGGAACTCCCCTGGGCTCCTGATGTCCAGGGTCGTTTGCATCTGCGATGCCCACATTGCTTCAACAATTCCACTCTCGGTCGATTAGCAGTTTGGAGCCCCACAGCTGCTCTCCTCCGTCTGCACAGCCAGAGTGAATGCATTCACATTCGTGAGAAATGCCTGAATAAAAGCTACCAAACCCATAATCGGAGGGAGCAGAGAAAGTAACTCATCTCACAGTGGTTTACTTGGGTTACATCAGCCTCATTTCTTCACTAGGGACCTAGTTTTAAAATTCAGATAGAGGCCCTGGAGGCAGGAAGGACAGAAAGAGAGATGAGGGGCGGAGGGTGATGGTGGAATCTTGGCGACCTGACCTGCCACCCGGATTTGACCTGGAGGAAGCTGACTGAGGAAGCAGGGAGGTGGTCCGACCACGCAGAGTCTCACAGGTCTCACATGGCTCACTCCACACTTCAGCTGTTGGGGAACAGGGAGCAGCAGAGGGAACAATCCCTCCTCAACTGCTCAAACGCTGCCCTCATTCCTCAGGGTTGGAGCCCACCCTTGGCTCAGCTTCCTGCTCTGGTCTTGAGGCTGGAGGCCTTCCTTTATTTGGAAGGGGTGGGAGAAGCACACCCTCTTCTCCTCCATGAGGGTGAGGACCACATCACAACCTTTGACAGCTCCCCACTCAGAAGTCTTTGCTTCCCACCACCCACCTCAGTTCCACCTCCTCCCACCTGCCCCCTCTCTCTCACACGGAGAATGTGCCTGGGGACACCTCTGAGTGATTCTGACATAGAGGGTCCCACAGCTCTAGAATAAGTGGGTACTTGTCACCTGTTATTCTCAGGTGAGGGCCCTCAGCTGGAACCTCAAGGCAATTCCCACAGCTCCACTGTGAATTTGCTACTTCCATTCCTTTGGTGGCTGTGTATGTCCTGTGCCACAGCGACCATGTTTGTGTTACTGAGAGCTCGTCCCACATCTGACTGTCTAGAAATGTGCCATATCTGGACTTCCGGCCAAGATGGAGGCACAGGTGGACACACTGTGCCTCCTCTCACAACCAAAATTAAGGGCAACAAAA
This sequence comes from Carollia perspicillata, assembly GCA_004027735.1. Taxonomy (NCBI): domain Eukaryota; kingdom Metazoa; phylum Chordata; class Mammalia; order Chiroptera; family Phyllostomidae; genus Carollia; species Carollia perspicillata. Next base: position 4,354 of record PVKM010042732.1, read on the forward strand.
ATTTAGAAACAAAAAAACAACCCACAGACAGAAAATTGAACTGTATGGCAGTCTGACAACTACTCATCTAGACTGGTAAGAGGGGCAAGGTCGGCTGCAAAGGGTCGTGGCAGGAAACAGCGGTGGTTGGGGGACTGGGGGGTGCAGGTGATGGCTAGCAGATCCCGGACACAAGGAGGCAATGAGCACACCCAGTGAGGCGCACAAGATGGAATGTACACAAGCCCACCCACCCAGGAACCAGCACCAGAAGGGCCCAGTTTGCTTGTGGGAAGAAGTAGAAGGGACTGAAATCTGAGAGAGAGCAGAGCAAGCTGCTCTTATTCCCCCTCTGACCCCACCCCCACATATAGTGTCACAACCCAGCCACTGGGTTACCCCGCCCTGGTGAACACTTAAGGCTCCACCCCTCACTACATAACAGGCTGACCAGACCCCCCAAAAATGGCTCAAACAGAAGAATAAATCAAAGCCCCAGAGCCAATACATTTAAGCGACCAAGAGATAGCCAACATATCAGATGCACAGTTTGAAGCACTGGTGATCAGGATGCTCACAGAATTGGTTGATTTTGGTCGCAAATTAGATGAAAATGTGAAGGCTACACTAAGTGAAATGAAGGAAAATGCACAGGGAACCAATAGTGATGGGAAGAAAACTGGGACTCAAATCAGTGGAGTGGACCAGAAGGAAGAAAGAAACAACCAAATAGAAAAGAATGAAGAAACAAGAATTCAAAAAAATGAGGAGAGGCTTAGGAACCTCCAGGACATCTTTAAATGTTCCAACAGCCATATTATAGGGGCACCAGAAGGGGAAGAGGAAGAGCAACAAGTGGAAAACTTACTTGAAAGAATAATAAAGGAGAACTTCCCCAATCTGGCAAAGGAAATAGACTTCCAGGAAGTCCAGGAAGCTCAGAGAGTCCCAAAGAAGTTGGATCCAAGGAGGAACACACAAAGGCACATCATCATTACACTAGCCAAGATTAAAATGAAGGAGAGAATTCTAGAAGCAGCAAGAGATAAGGGGACAGTCACCTACAAAAGAGTTCCCATCAGACTGTCAGCTGATTTCTCAAAAGAGACCTTACAGTCAAGAAGGGGCTGGAAAGAAGTATTCCAAGTCATGAAAGGCAAGGACCTACATTCAAAATTACTCTACCCAGCAAAGCTTTCATTTAGAATAGAAGGGCAGATAAAGTGCTTTCCAGATAAGGTCAAGTTAAAGGAATTCATCATCACTAAGCCCTTATTATATGAAATGTTAAAGGGACTTATCTAAGAAAAAAAGATAAAAGATATGAACGATATCAACAATAAAAAGACAGCAAACTCACAGTTACTAACCACACCTGAAACAAAAGCAAACCAGGCAAACAACTAGAACAGCAACAGAACCACAGAAATGGAGATCACATGGAGGGTTAGCAACAGGGGAGTGGGAGAAGGAGAGACGGGGCAAAGATCCAGAAAATAAGTAGCATAGATGGTAGGTAGAAAATAGACAGGGAGAGGGCGAGAGTAGTATGGGAAATGTAGAAGCTAAAGAACTTATGACACATGGACATGAACTACAGGGGGCAAATGTGGGTGGGAGGGAGTGTGCAGGGTGGAGGGGAATAAAGGGGGGAAATGGGACAACTGTAATAGCATAATTAATAAAATATATTTTTAAAAATGTGTCATATCTGTGACTGTGGGACACAGTCTAAGGTCAGAAAGAACAGAGAAATCTTAAATTTCATTCAATTTAGTATCTGTAGTCACATTGTTATAGTAATTTTGAAACTAATGCATATCGTAAGATAAAATAAATAAGTAAATTTGTTGATCGAATGAGTCAAGATTTCCAAGGTGAGACAAAAGAAATACAGATATGCAATGAAACTTAGAAAAGTCTGCATTAATTTTAGATTAGTAATGCTGATATGAATTCATGATTAAAACAAAAAGAATGCATATCCTAGCTCTGCTCCCTGACTGGCCTGGAAACAATGGCACTGCGGCAGCAGTGAGCACGTTTAAGCAACCAGACCTTGTCTTCTTGGTATTAGGTTGAAACCTGCGAAATGGCCATTTTTGTATAATTAAGTCTGGCACTGACCCTCACTAAAGGAATCAGGGCTTTTGGAGAAATGGCTGGTTCCAGATCTGGGCGGAGAAAGTATAAGCTGAGCCTAGTGTATCATTGTCCAAAAGTAAGGAAGCTGCCAGGATGAATGGGGTTGCACCACAACACACAGAAGCCAACCCAAGAGGTCTCCTGATGGCCAAATTTGGGACCATTTGATCATCAGAAATAAGGGACTAAGATCAATTATAAATAAATAAATCCTTTATTCATAACTGAATAAATAAAAAGCCATGGCTCCATAGTTTTACAGAGAAAGAGAGAGTCATTTACTACCATGGGTGATGGTAGTTACACTGATTTCTTTTCCTGAAAATTTACAGTTAAAAGGAAAAAATTAAGCATTTACCCTGCCTTTGGAGGAGAAAGTGCATTTCATTCCTAATTGGTAAGAAGCAGTTCTTTATAGGAGAATGTCAGTTAATACATAATGAAAAAAATAATTGAATTAGAAAGATTAACACTTTGCAAACCTCAGTGAAATAATTGATTCAGGCAATAATGGAGTCTATAAACCAGGGGTGAGCGAACCACCATCCACCAGTCAACTGCAGCCCTCCACCTGGTTTTTGTGCATCCCCCCAGCTAAGAACATTTTAAATGTATTTAGATAGTGGAAAAAATCCAAAGGAGAACAATATCTCTTGACATGTGAAATTTATGTATATTTCATACACAAATAAGGTTTTATTGGAACACAGCCACAGTTGTTCATCTACACATTGCCTATGACTGTGTTTGAGCTATACTGGCAGATTTGAATCATTGAGATAGAAAGAACATGGCCCACAAGGCCTACATTATTTAGTATCTGGTACTTTGCAAAAATACTTTGCTGACTCCTGCTATGAATCATTTGATGAAAGGAAGTTGGGGATGAGGATTATTTGCATGGTGCTAATGTGTCACCCTATAAATGATTCACTGATTGCAAAAAAATGCACTTTATAATGGAGAGGTCCGGCAGTCACCACCTTACTAAGTTATCGAAACTTAGCATCACTAATACAGGGACAACTTGGTATGAGGTACCTGCTGCTGTGAGGCAGTACGAAGTCCATGCATCACTGTGAAAGTATTCTTGCCAAACATGTTTAACTTGAAAAATTGTGAAATGGCTTTATTGAGGCTGAGTTGACAGACCACACAGTGAGCATATAAGAAGGCAAGAGTAGGTTTATAGTTGTTCCTATGGAAAATAATATAATAATTACTAAATGATAATACAAGAATCACTCAGCGTTTCCCACACTCAGAACTGCAAACCTACTTTTGCCCCACCTGTGCTCAAAGCATTCTGACATATGTTTACATCCGGGAGGCCATCAGTGCAGTCCAGAGGACGGACATGCCTACGGCACCAAAAGTCTACCGTGCCCCTTAGTGGTCTGTGCCAGCCACTCCCTCTCGCTCTGTCTCACTGGTCTGCTTTCCGTCACTGTAAGATAGTTTCCACTTTACAGAACTTCAAATAAATAGAATCATACAGTATGAACACTTTGTGTCTGGCTTCTTTCCCTAAGCATAATTATTTTGTAATTCATCCACATTGTTTCATGCATCAAAAGTGTATTCCCTTTAATGCCATGGAGAAGTATGGATAGGTTATGATTTGTTTTTTCACTCACATGCTGATGGGCATTAGGACTGTTTCCAGTTTGGAGCTATTACAAATAGAGGTAATATGGATATTCATATACAGGTTTTTTTCATCCTCACTGGAAGACATGCATATTGATTTTAGAGAGAGAGGAAGGGAAAGGGGGAGAGAGAGAGAGACATGTGTGAGTGAAATATTGGCTACCTCTTGTAAGTGCCCCCAACCAGGTACTGAACCTGCAACCTAAGCATGTGCCCTAACTAGGAACCAAACCCACAACCTTTTGGTTTACAGGATGATGCTCCGAACAACTGAGCCACATTGGCCAGGGCCATAAACAGGTTTTTGATAGCCATCTATTTTCATTTCTTTTGGATGAAGACCTAGGAGTAGAATTGTTAAATCATATGATAGGTTTATGCTTAACTTTTAAAAAGACTTCTAAACTGTTTCCAAATGAGAGTTCTAGTTGCTCTGTATCTTTGCCGCACTTGTAATGGTCAGTCTTTCACTTTAGCCGTTCTGACAGGTGTGCAGTTGTGATGGTGGTTTTAATGACGAACGGTGTTGAGCATTTGTCCTACGTTTACTTGCCCTCTGTGTATTGTTTGCCCACTTAAAATGTTTGTTTGATGTCTTATTCTTCAATTTTAAGAGGTTTTGAAACATATGTTGTATTTGCAACATCACAGATGGATCTTGAGAGCATTATATGTAAGTGAAATAAGTAAATACTGTATGTCCTCACTTATATGAGAGTCGCATGTGAAATCTAACAGAACAAAACAATAATCAGAAAAAAAGATCATATGTGGGGTTACCAGAGTCAGGGGGAGGGGAAGGGGACGTTGGGTGAAGGTGGTCAACAGGTACAAACATCTAGGTTTTTTTTAATCAAAAGTATATATTTTTTACATTCAATTATTTTGTATTAGTTTCAGGTGTACAGCGTAGTGGTTAGAAAAATCGCATACTTTACCAAGTGTTCCCCGGATATTTCCAGTATCCACTTCGCACTATGCATACTTTATTACAATATTAGTGACTATATTCCCTAGTCTGCACTTCGTATCCCTCGACTATTCTCTAACTACCGATCTGTACTTTTCAGTCCCTTCAACCTTCTCACCCAGTCCCCTACCTCCCTCCTTTCTGGCGACCATCAGTCTGTGCTCTGCCATTTATGTCTATTTCTGTATTGTTTCTTTGTCTATTTTGTTCTTTAGATTCCACATATAGGCGAAATCATATGGTATTTGTCTTTCTCTGACTGACTGATTTCACCGAGCAGAGTACCCTGTAGGTCTGTCCATGTTGTTCCAAATGGTAAGATTGCATTCTTTTTATGGCCAAGTAATATTCCACTGTGTATGCATATATATACTACCACCTTCTTTTTCTTTTTTATTGAATTTATTGGGGTGACATTGCTCAATAAAATTATGTAGTTTTCCGGTGCACAATTCCACAATACGTCATCTGTATGCTGATCATGTTGTGTGTTCACCACCCCAAGTCAAGACTCCTTCCATCACCATTTACCCCCTTATAACCTCTTCTAACTCCCCACACCCCCTTTCCTCTGGTAATCATCATACTGTTGTCTGTGTCTATGAGGGTTTTTGTTTTTTACTTAACAATTTCACATTTTTCACCCAAACCTACTGCCTCTCTCCCCTCTGACAGCTGTCAGTCTGTTCTCTGTTCAGTCTGCTTCCCTTTTATTTGTTAGTTTATTTTTTTCATTAAATTCCACATATGAGTGAAATTATATGTGCACCACCACTTTTTAATCCACCTGTCTATGGATGGGCCCTTGGGTTATTTCCATATCTTGGCTATTGTAAATAACACTGCAGGGAACATAGGGGTGCATATATTCTTTTGAATTAGTGTTTTGAGTTTCTTCAGATATATTACCAGAAGTGGAATCACTGGGTCATAAGGCAGTTCCATTTTAAATTTTTTGAGGTAACTCCATACTGTTTTCCACAGTAGCTGCACCGGTCTGCATTCCCACCAGAAGGGCAGGAAGGTTCCCTTTCCTCCACATTCCTTACCAACGCTTGTCATTTGTTGATTTATTGATGATCGTCATTCTGACAGGTGTGAGGTGACATCTCATTGTGGTTTTTAATTTGCATTTCTGATAATTAGTGACGTTGAGCATCTTTTCATATGTCTATTGACCATCTGTATGTCCTCTTTGGCGAAGTGTCTCTTCAGGTCCTCTGCTCACTTTTTAATTGGATTGTTTGCTATTTTGGTGTTGAGTTGTATGAGTTCTTTATAAATTTTAGATATTAACCCCTTGTCATATACATCGTTGGCAAATAGCTTCACTCATTCGGTAGATTGTCTTTCTGTTTTGCTGATGATTTCCTTCGCTTTGCAAAAATGTTTTAACTTGATGTCACACTTGTATATTTCTTCTCTAGTTTCTTCTGCCCAAAGAGATACATCAGACAATCTATTGCTAAAGAAAAATGTTCAAGATTTTACTGCCTATGTTTTCTTCTAGGAGTTTTATGGCTTTAATTGTTAACATTTAAGTCTTTAATCCATTTTGAGTTTATTTTTGTATATGATGTAAGAAAGTGGTCTAGTTTCATTTTTTTGCATGTATGTCCAGTTTTTCAACACCAATTATTAAATACACTGTCTTCACCTCATTGTATGTTCTTTCCTCTGTTGTCAAATATTAATTAACTAAATAGGCATGGGTTTATTTCTAGGCTTTCTATTCTATTCCATTGATTTATATGGGTTTGTATTTTAGTACCATACTGTTTTGTTACTTGGATAGCTTTGTAGTGTACTTTGATATCAGGTAGCATGATACCTCCAACTTTGTTCTTCTTTCTCAAGATTTCTGAGGCTATTTAGGATCTTTTGTGGTTCCATATACATTTTTGGATTATTTGTTCTAGTTCTGTGAAAAACACCATTTTTACTTTGATGGGAATTGCATTGAATCTATAGATTGCTTTGGGTAGTATAGACATTTTAATGATGTTAAATTCTTTCTATTCATGAGCGCAATAAATGCTGCCATTTATTTGTATGTTCCTCAATTTCTTTCTTCAGTGTCTTATAATTTTTTGAGTGCAGGTCTTTTATCACCTTGGGTAAATTTATTCTTAGGTATTTTTTTTGGATGTAATTGTAAATGGAATGGTTTTCTTAGCTTTTCTTTCTAATAGTTCCTTATAGGTGCATACAAATGCAATCAATTTCTGAATATTTATTTTGTATTCTACTACTTTACTGAAATCACTTATTGGTTCTAGTAGTTTTTTGGTAGAATCTTTAGGGTTCTCTATACACAATATCATGCCATCTGCAAATAGTGTAAGTTTTACTTCCTCCTTTCTAATTTGGGTGCCTTTTATTTCTTCTTTTTGTCTGATTGCCGTGTTTAGGACTTCTAGTACTATGTTGAATAACACTGGTGAAAGCAGACATTACTGTCTGGTTCCTGATCTTAAGTGAAACACTCAGCTTTTCCTCATTGAGTACAGTGTTAGCTGTGGGTTTGTCATGTATGGCCTTTGCTATGTTGAGGTGTGTTCCCTCTGTTCTAACTTTGCTGAGAGTTTTTGTCATTAATGGATACTGGATTTTGTGAAATGATTTTTCTGTATCTATTGATATGATCATATGGATTTTGTCCTTTATTTTGTTTATGTGGTTTATTATGTTAATTGCCTTGTGGGTGTATCCTACCCAGTATTGCATCCCAGGAATCGATCCCACTTGATTATGGTGTAGGATTTTTTAAATGTATTGCTGGATCTACTTTGCTAATATTTGGCTGAGGAATTTAGCATCTATGTTATCAGGAATATTGGCCTATAATTTTCTTTCTTTGTAGTGTCTTTACCTGGTTTTAGAATTATGATAATGCTGGCCTTGTAAAATGAGCTTGAGAGTCTTCCCTCCTCTTGAAATTTTGGGAATAATTTGAGAAAATAGGTATTAACTCCCCTTTGAATGTTTAGTAAAATTCACCTGTGAAGCCATCCATTCTAAGACTTTTGTTTGTTGGGATTTAAAAAAAAATTATTGCTTCAATTTCATTAGTTGTAATTGGTCTGTTCAGATTTTCTGTTACTTGATTATTCAGTTTTGGAAGACTGTGTTTTTAAAAATTTATCCATTTCTTTCAGAATGTCCAATGTGTTGTCGTATAGTTGTTCGTATCTTCTTATAATCTTTTGTATTTCTGTGGTGTCAATTGCTGCTTCTCTTTCATTTCTGATTTTATTTATTTGAGTCCTCTCTCTTTTTTTTTGACAAGTCTGGTTAAATGATTATCAATTTTGTTGATTTTTTCAAAGAACAAGCTCTTGGTTTTATTGATCTTTTGTATATTTGTAGGCTCTATTTTGTTTATTTACCATCTGATCTTTACAATTGTCTTCCTTCTGTTCACTCTGGGTTTTGTTTGTTGTTCTTTTCTTAGTTCCTTTAGGTATAAGGTTAGATTGTTTATATGAGATTTTTTTAAAGTGTATTTTATTGATCATGGTATTATAATAGTCCTATTTTTTCCTCCCCTTTATTCACCTTCACTCTGCACCCACCTACCCTCCAGCATTCCCCCACTC
>PVKM010042733.1:0-12718 GCA_004027735.1 Carollia perspicillata
GGCCAAAAAGTAAAGGTTTACTAATTAAGAAAATAGCTCCACACCTACAGGCGCAGCTGAAGATGACTGGACCGTCACCTCTACTATATTTCCTGAAAACAGCAGCTGTCAGGCACATAAATATGTCTATACAAATAGAACCTCAGAAATAAACAGGTGCAGACATTTGCCTTGTTTATACTGGACTGATTTTAATCTGGTTTTGAGAAAGGCTAGTTTATATCGCTTCTGTGGGGGAAAGACAATGTATTGTGATTTCTTTTTTTAAAAAAAATTAACATTTTTGGAGCATATTATTGCAGTTCAAAACATGGGGAATAGTTTTAAAATTCCACCCCCTGTTTTAATTGTATATAAATTTAGATTCTAAAATGCCTACTATCCCAGTGTTATAAGCAAAGAACTTACGTTTTCTCAATGAACCAGTGACCATTCTATTCTTGCTTAGTCCCTCTAAGGATTAAACAAGGCCCACAACCAGAATCATCCCTTGGAGGAATGCAGAGACAGCATTTGTCAGTGTCGGACACTTTCTAGGGTAATTCTTATTTACAAATAATTAATTCTCTTTAACAATTATGAAGTGTGCATAAAACATGATTTGAGTTTTATACCCTTGTAAGGATGATTATGTAAGTGAGAGTTAAAAACATTTTTAAAGAAAGTGCTTTGCCATCACACATGTCCTAGATCTTGGTTTTGGAAACACAGTCACCATAGAGATAGAAACATGTGGCCCAGATTACAACATGTTCCTGGTTTTCTAATTTGAATCGCAAGAATTATGTTCATTTCATATCATAATGGTGGTGATGAATTTTAGGTCAATTCATAGTCCTTTAACAGAGAATGAAGGTCTTATTTAAAACACCAGACCTGACTCTCACTCCGGTACACACACACACACACACACACACACACACACACACACACACACAGACACACACACACGGTTTGCTCATCTGGAAAGGGCAGTTGTATTGGTTATAAATTACCCCGTACAATTTGTGCAGAACCTATCTAGCTTTGCAGAGTGCCCAGTTCCCACATACTGTGACCATTAGAAAGCCACTCAGTAGCTTTAAGAAGTAGAGCTTTCAGCTCTGAACTCTGCATAACAAAAGCCAAAAGTAAAAAGAAAATGCATCAAGTGCCCAACAGCAGTAAGCCTAATGACTGCAAAGACCATTAGGAAATGAGCAAACAAAATTAACACTCGGTGGGAGTTTCAGGCTCTCCAAGCACATGCCCTTGGCTTCATTAACCAACTCCTACCACTGGGGCCAGAGTCACTGTGGATAGTGTATAGTCCGTGCATCTTTGCTGGCCAGACAGGGCAATGAACTCTACCCATGGACCTAGAGTCCTAGACAGAAAAAATAGTGACACAGTACTATTCTGAATCCATCCCTCTGAGCTTTTTAAAAAATATTTTATTTACTTATTTTTAGAGAGAAGGGGAAGGAAAAAGAGAAGGAGAGAAACATCAATGTGTGGTTGCCTCTCCCACACCCCCTACTGGAGACCTGGCTGACAACCCAGGCATGTGCCCTGATTGGGAATCGAACCAGAGACCCTTGGGTTCATAGGTTGGCACTCAATCCACTGAGCCACACCAGCCAGCACTCTCTGAGCTTTTGACTTAAAAGAAAGCAGAGGTCAGAAAGGACCAATTATGCAGAGAAGATTAAGTGCCTATTTTTTCAATCTTTGTATGTATACATGTAGTTATGTGCATGTATGATGCTGGTAAGTATTGGTTTTAGTCTCTTTTTCCTTAACACTTTTACTTATGCATATCAATTTATGTCCCTTCCCTTCTCTCTCCCTCTCCTAGGATTGCAAATGCCTTTTGATTCAATGAAGACACCGGAGGAGGGAGCACATACATGGAGGTGGGTCTGGTATTTGTGACAGCAACTTGGGAAATAAGTGGAGACGGCCTAGTTATGAAGGTGTTCCAAGAACTAGAAGAGCAAGTGGGAAAAGGTGAGGCAGTTAGGAGATGAGTAGCTGCCTTTCCTAGGGCTGGAGAGCCAGCAGAAAGACGTGATGCATCAAAGCGTAGGGTGAGGGCCACCCAGATGAAGTTAGAACCACAGTGGACCTGCGGAGAGGAAGCGGAGCCATGGAGCTGAAGCGGCCGCTGCTGGGGAACCCGCCAAAGCATGGCGAGAGGAGGAGACAGATCCTGGCTTCCCACTTTCTCTTGCATCCTGTCTCCTTCCAGTATCGTCTATTGGCTAAAGTTACCTGGCGTGGCAACCTCTTTCACATGATCTCCCAGCGTCAGTATTCCTGCAATACAGGGCAAAGCAGGGATGTGGAAAACGTATTTGAGGACAAAAAGACAAAGAAAGGCTTAAAAGCTCACCTGGGTCCCTCTCTCTTTCTACTGCCCTCACTTGAAGCCTGTGGTTATGTAAAGGCTCGCCCATGCACAGATGTGTTAGGGAGAGAGGCACAACATTAAAACGCTGGGGCTAACTCTCTTCTATGGTTTTATGACATCCAGTTTTTATCAGAACAGCACAATGAGGATACAGTACCTATTGTGATTTCTAAGGAAGCAAAGTGCTTTATAACTGCTGTTACGATATATATGCTTAATAGCAAGAGGACAGTTTATAATAAATAAAACATCAAAAAGTTAAATATTTTATTAATCAAAATAAACAAAGTTCCATTTCAGATAAACACCTATCCAAATAATTCTATGTGTCTAAAAATATTTGTAATTAGAAATGTTGGTTTGTGATAAAGAAAAATTATTTTCCTGGCTCACACCTAATAGGTATTGTCAGCCACGTACTCTCTGAGTTTTCTAATTTGTAATGTGGTATGATGGCACTTTCTGACAGTAACTAAAATGATCTATGGCCATAAAGATATAGTCTCATGGTTATAAGAAAGATTTATGATTCTGGTTATGAAAGATATTTTACTCCTCAGCAACATTACAGGCATGGCTGAAAGCCCAACAAAATCGAAATAACTGTAGAGAATGAGCCAGCTTGTCAGGTAATAAAGGGAGTTCTTCAAATCAATGGTAAGGTTACATAAGGGGCTGAGGTTTGATTACAGGTATAATTGCAATGCTACTTTATAATTTCATCTCAAATATTTCTAGATCTGTATCTGCTTATATTCAGGCAAGTCATTTTTCTTTTAAAAAATAACTGAAAAGCAAGAAGAAGGGATTAAGCACTTTTAAAAACACTAATCAAATCATCCTATGCCCTACCATTTGTTTTCAGGAACATGTTGACTATATGTAAAGAATGTTTCTAGAAATTGCTTATATTCATCCCTAGCTCTTCTGCAGAATAGTCTTTTAAAAACTGAATGGAATGCAATTAAGCGTGGAAGTAATGCCACATTTAGATTCAGGCCTGCAAACTAAAACTACTCCCTTTTGTTGATTCATTCATTACCAGGGAGTGATGATTAAGAGACTCAAGGTCAGCTGAGTTACTCCAAGAGCATTGTCCAAAATGAAGGATTCTAATTAAAATGCAATGTGGCAGCCTAAAGGAATATCTGTACACATGAAATTACTATACCAGAAGCAAGTGTAAATTAGGTAATTTCATGTTTCTCTTTTTGTAAGTATCTCAAAATGTCTAGCCAATAGCTAATTTTTATTTAAGTTTTATTATAATTTTTTCCATTACCATTTCTTCCCCTTATACCCACCTTCTGCCAGAAATCACCACACTGTTGTCCGTGTCCATTACTTTGTAAACAATTTAATGCCATATTATAATAGTATCAACTGGTGATAATTTACCTCCAATCTGAGTCCTGGCATCCCTAATGTGGTTTTATGTACCAGCATAATGCACAACACCTTGACCTCATGATTATTTTTTAGTCAATTTCATTTAAATTTGTTAAATCTTTTTCTTTTTATGGAAAAAATTAGAAAACTACAACCAACATTTAAATAGCAGCATAATGATAAAATCTCAATGGTGGTAAAATTTAACAAATGTCATATTTTAAAAATATATGAGCTTTAAATGCTTCCATTGAGTAACCTACAGGTTTTAAAATCAAACTATTCTATAGTTCATTATTATTTTAATAATTAGTGGAAGAACAATTTTTACAGATATTGATTCTACTGGAATAAGTCTGTTTTCCTTCATAATAACAGTCTCTTAATCTTGATTTTTCTTCCCAGTGAAATAAAGCTGGTGATATAAGGCAGGAAAAGATCCCAAGTTATAAAAGCAAAACAAAAATGCTAGAGTAGCAGGCTATTTGAGATGATTTGATGGAAATAATAGTTCAAGTAAGATTTCGTGTGGTACTGTATTCTATTGTAAAATTTGGCATATCCTTTTAAAGAAAAACCTTGGCAGGGCAGGATTCTGTAAGGGAATTACTTTCCCTGTCTCATTCACTCTGGGCACCTGAACTCAGGTGCTGATGGAACAGGGGTAGTCCTCAAACGTTTTGAGTTCAGGACTCTTTCAAGAAGCAGATAATCTTCTCCCCAGAAAAATGCTTAGTCACAAATCCACACACACTTTGGTGTAAAATTGTTCACCCATACTTCCTAAAGGGGTTTGTAGACTTCATGTTAACAATCCCTGATACATTAAATAACTTAAACTGGTTGTTTAACTTGAGAAATTTGTGAAAATTTATAAAAAAGGGGCGGGAGGGCATGGTAGGGTGAAAATGGAGACAACTGTACTTGAACAACAATAAAAAAAAGAAAAAAGATCTCATTGAGTATAAAATAATAATTTATACAATAAAAGAATATAAAGTTACCTTCCAACACTTAATAATTATTTATGATAAGTAGAAATATTATATGATGGGGTGATATTAAATACTAATCCTTTTCTTCTCTGGTTCAAATTTCTCTTCTTTAAATACAAAGTTTAGGCTTAACTTTTGACGTGGGCCACATGCCAGGCTTGTCACGTGTCGATGTCTGTCAGAGCACCATTTCCTTGAGCCCCATTTGTTCTTGTAATAGTCAACTACGTCAGCCTCTAGAATCGTGATTATTCTCAGTTCACTCTAAGCACAGAGTTGGGATGAACTGATTTTGCTAAAATTTTGCTGCCCTATAATAATATGGTCAACTGAATCCTTCTCTGTTTCTTGTGTTTCATTTTCTTTTTTTCTCATCAAATGATGGCTTTTTATTTAGTAGGCATCTGCCTCTCTACTTTGGCCCCTAACGTCACCCACCACGTGCCTCTATGGTTAGGGCTTTGGTGGCAGGCCCCAAACTGAAATTGACTGACACAATAAAGAAAAGACGCGTTCCAATACATGTTCTTCATTCTAATTGCTATTTCACTGCTGAAGCCATATGGGACTTTCAGTTTGAGACATTTAGAAAATCTACATGACTTAGACACCTTTGCTCTCTGTGCACTGCCAGATCAACGATTCCTAGAGGGGTGTTTGTCATGTGTTAATGACCAAACCAATATTTGCCAAAGTTACAAAAAAATAAAGTAAAAGACATTGCTTTAACTTTTTACTGATTGTATTTAAACAAACAGTGTAAAAATTTAGAGAAAGATGAACATTTAGCTCTTTAAGACTGATCAAAATATGATTTTTAGTTTGTGGTGCAGTTAAACTCTTAAGGTTTAAAAACATTTCTTCATTAAAATATATAGAAGGCTTCCGACTATGGTAGACTAATTTTCATTAGTTGAGCCCTATTGCTGTGATAAAATAGAAAGCTGAAAGAAAAATAAAGATTGAAAAATTTACTTGAAAAGAAGAATTTGAAGGGCTAAGGTCACAGAAAGAAGGAAAACCTAGAGAGTTGAGTCTGATATTTGACAAAGTAAATGGCAATTTTAATGTGACAACTGGGAGGCTGAGAAGGTAAGCAGAATTTTGGCAGTCTCATGAGACTGGGGTGGGCACCAAAATTGCAGTTCTGGGTTCGCCAGCTCCAAGGAGCTTTACTAAACACTCCAGACATTCAGTTGCACTCCTGAAGGGCTATATTTCATGATTAAGGGTAAGACAGAAATTGACCAACCCTCACGCAGGCTGGAGCTCAACTTGAAATAGGCTTAATACTTGACTGAAAGGTAAGTGACTCCTCTTCAAACACCTGCTGGAAAAAAGTAAATCCTCTTTGAAGGACAATACTATCTTCCAGAACCTTACATCAGCATGAAAAATTTTCCATGTACAACACTCTACAATTAATCAGAAATAACCAGGCATTTGAAAAAAAATTAAATTGAAAATTAAAAAGAATAGAAAAACAGACAATAGGGAAGTATATTCAGAGGATTTGCTTATTTTTCAGATGTCAGAAAAGACAAAGAAATTAAATTATAAGATGGGGAATTTTAGCAGGGAAGCAGAAAATGCTTAAAAAGATCAAATACAAAGTCTAATACTAAAAGCCATAAAAATAAAATTACAAAATTCACAAATGGGTTTAACAACAGTTAAGAAAAATCTTAATTGCTAGAGAAATAAGTCATATCACTTGAAAGGAACAACAATACCAATCACAACAAAGTTTTCAATGAAAACAATAGAAGTCAGATCACTGGAATATTTTCATAAACTGGAAGAAAAAAATTGCCTGTCTAGAATTCTATATGAACAAAAATAGCCTGAAAAAATGAAGGCAAATACTTTCCCTTTCATATAAAAGTATGATAAAAACTAGTAAAAACCAAAACTAGATGAATCTGTTACAAGCAAATAAGCACTAACAGAAAGACTAATGGGATTTGTTTAAGCAAAAGAAAAATGATTCCAATGGAAGCACTGAAACATGGTGTAATTGACCACTTTAACGGAATAATTGAGAAAGTCATAGGATTATTTCAATAGATAGAGTAAAAACATTTGTTAAATTCAACATCCACTCATGATAAAAAACTTAGAAAACTAGGAGTAAAAGAGATTTCTTTAACCTAATAGGGGGTACTTACAACAACATTCAGGGAGCATCATATGTAATGGTAAAAATAAATCTCAACCTCTTCCTCCCCTGCACTTCCTCTAGGAATTGGATCAAGACAAGTATGCCCACCATACCACTGCTATTCTAAATTTTAGTGGAGGCAGGATGAAGAAAAAAGAAAGAAAGTATAAGATTTGTAAAGAAAGGAATATTTTTGTTTCAGTACTGAAAGAACCAATGGATCACTTAGTGGGAAGTAAAACTTCATTTCCTCAATAACAAGAATCATAGCTCAATGGAATAGCTCTCAAATGGCAGGTTCAGAAATTCTTTTGTGGGAGTGTAACTTTTATTAAGAATTCCAAACTTCCAGTCAAGATGGAGACATAGGTATACATACATTAGCTCCTTGCATGATCACAAAAAGGAATTACAACTATATCTCAAAACAACACCCAGAACTGTCAGAAAAGTGAACTGCATGGAAGTCTGAAAACCAAAAATTTAAAGAATCCACATTCATCTATATAGGTAGCAGGGGTAGAAAGCAGAGATGGGACAGAGAGGCAAGGAGATGTGGGGTGGCATGGAGAGGCAGCAGAGGTGGCAGAACGGTCATGGGCTGTCCCACATTCATGTGTGGTAGATAGAAATTGGGAGGGATATCTTCAGTGCAAAGGATGCCAGCCCCAGGCCAGACCACACAGCTCAGGGTTCCAGCACCAGAAAGATAAATCCCCATAACATCTAGCTGTAAAAACCAGTGGGGGCTTGGGTGGCAGAAGAAACTGCCAGACTTTCAGGAAACTCCACATAAAGAGCCCACATGGTCTTAAAACACCCATGCTGGGACCCAACACTGGGGCAACAGCTGGAAGGGCACCAGTTGCATACAGGGAGTGGGTGAAGTGACAGGAAATGGAATGAGTGCCAGGCAAATCCCCAGGAGCCAGGAAATAGCACAGTCCCCTCTCCAAGTGCTCTTGCCACACAGAGTCACAAAGTGGTGAAGTGGGTTGCCCCCACCTGGTGATTAGCTCATGCCCTTCCCCACACAATTTATGGGTGCTTTATATAGGAAGTCAAAGCAGCTCTACCCAATACACAGAAACAAACACAGGGAGGCTGCCAAATTGAGGAGACAAAGAAATATGGCCCAAACGAAAGAACAGAACAAAACCATAGAAAAAGAACTAAACAAAATGAGATAACCAACCCATCAGATGCAGAATTCAAAACACTGGTGATCAGGATATTCAAAGAACTGATTGAGTACGACAACAACATAAAGAAAGAAATGAAGTTTACAGTAAGTGAAATAAAGAAAAATCTACAGGGAACCAACAGTGAAGGGAAGGAAGCGGGGCTTCAAATCAATGGACTGGAACATAAGAAAGAAATAAACATTCAACCAATACAGAAAGAAGAAATAAGAATTAAAAAAAATGAGGATAGTATAAGAAGACTCTGGGACACCTCCAAATGTGCCAACATCTGAATCACAGGGATACAAAAGGAGAAGAGCAAGATCAAGAAATTGAACACTTATTTGAAAAAATAATGAAAGAAAACGTCCCTAACTTGATAAAGAAAATAGACATACAAGTCCAGGAAGCACAGAGTCCCAAACAAATTGAACCCAAAGAGGACCACACCAAGACACATCATAATTAAAGTGCCAAAGGTTAAAGATAAAGAGAGAATCTTAAAAATAGCAAGAGAAAAGCAATAGTTACCTAGAAAGGAATACCCATGACCTCAGCTTATTTCTCAAAAGAAACCTTGCAGGCAAGAAGGGACTGGCAAGAAGTATTCAAAGTGATGAAAAGCAAGGACCTACAACCTAGATTACTCTATCCAGCAAAGCTATCATTTAAAATGGAAAGGCAGATAAAGTGCTTCCCAGACACGGTAAAGCTAAAGGAGTTCATCATCACCAAGCCATTATTATAGGAAATGTTAAAGGGGCTTATTTAAGAAAAAGAAGATCAAAACCATGAACATTAAAAAGGCAACAAACTCACAACTATCAGCAACTGAATCTTAAAACAAAAACAGACAAGCAAAAATACTAAACTAAGCAAACAACCAGAACAGAAACAGTGTCATATGTATGGAGATCATTTGGAGGGTTATCAGTTGGAAGGGGGAGGGAGGAGAATGGGAGAAAGGTGCAGGGATTAAGAAGCATAATAGGTAGGTACAAAATAGACAGGGGGATGTTAAGAATAACATAGGAAATGGAGAATCCAAAGAACTTACATGCGCAACTCATGGGCATGAACTAAGGGGGGACTGCTGGAGGGAAGGGAGTACCAGGAAGATAGGGGCAAAGGGGTAAAAATTGGGACAACTGTAATAACATAATCAATACAATAGACTTAAACAAAAAGAATTCCATCATGTGTCATGCTGAATGGACTTGCGGGTGACAGGATTCCTGCTATCACCACCTAAGTTCCTGGGTTCCTTTCAGTAGAGGACCCACTATCACTTGGAGCAAACTAAATAGCACTTTGCAAGGCTAGATAAAGATCTTTGGACATTGCCCAACGTAGGGTTTTTGCATTTCATTGCTGAGCTTAGAGCTTCCATTCACTAACACATTAATAGAACACTGATGTACTTTGTTTTCACTTAGAAAATAGGAGGGCCCTGGCTGGTGGAGCTTAGTGAGCTGGGCATCGTCTTGCAAAGTGAGAGGCTGCTGGTTCGATTCTCGGTCAGGGCCCATGCCTGGGTTACAGGCCTGCTCCCCAGTTGGGGGCGTGCAAGAGTGAAAGGGGCAACTGATTGATGTTTCTCTCCCTTTCTTTCTCCCTCCTTTCTCCTCTTTGTAAAAGTGAATAAATAAAATCTTTTTAAAAAGAGAGAAAATGGGAGAAAAGGAAAAGTAGAGGAGAAGAGAAACAAAACCCCAAATATCCCACCCCCAGTGCCAAACGGTCCTCCATGCTGCAGTGTCAAAAAGCTCTGGATGTCATCTATAAATTACAGCGAGGCAAAGCTTTGGACTGGAAAATGTGTGCTCTACATATTTCAAAGCAACAATTTTATAGCTTCTTTTAACTTCATTGTTTCTGATTTTTTTTCCTCCCTGAATAAACTCTGCCTTTATCAGTTTTGGTAAAAGGGAATATTTTCCCCTCATAGAAGCCAAGCTTCATGGAACATTTTAACATTCGAAGAGGTTTGATTCTACTTTATTTCAAAGACATCCATGATCCAAAATTAGTTAAAATTGCGTGCAAAGCAGGAAAGCCAACTTGTCTCAATTCATTTGGTTCAATTAAGAACCAGCACAAGTTTCAGTTATACCCTTATACCCACCCACTTTCCCTCTTCACCTCCCCACTACCACCAGATTTCTAGGTTGCTTTTTGATCTGGAGAAACATCCATAAATCTATTAGCCACAGGGGGAATATGGCATCTTTTCACAGGATTTGCTACAGTGGATCTACAAAAGCCCATTTAAGTAACTTCTCTCTAGGAGGTAATCAGACAAGGAAAGTGAAGAAATAGTTATATAACTCCCCCACTTTTAATGCATTCCAAGATCCAACGGCATATCCTCCATAAAAACCTACTTAAAAAAAAAAACAACTCAAGAAACAATTTCAGAATGTTTATGCCCCTGTAGCCATCTGCTCCAACTTTCCTTTTATCGTTTTAGTTTACGATCTCCAAACACATATTCCCCATTTCTGAACGGGCTTGCTGATATTCTTTGCTGTCAGTTTCCTCTAACTCCCAAGTCCTCTGTGTTTGCGATTCACAAGGGCAACCAATGTGCCCATCATTTCGAACTGCATCAGCAGTTCAATCCTTAGGTTTAACCTTCTGTCGAGTGTGTTTATTACTCAGCTCCTCAAGAATATGGCTGAGGAGTGGGTATGCCGGTTCATCTGCAGCGTGTTACACTAATGAGTTTCCAGGCAGTATTTTATCAGAGCAATGTGTCAGTGCCTTTCTGTTATTGCTTCTTGTTTTGATGGGTTAGTGTTCGTTATTAAAGGAGGACACACATTTTTTCCTCTCCTTGACAGGCAAGTTGAGGGCCCACAGTAATAGGTGCCAGAAAAGGAACATCTGGTGTACATTTAACGATGTATTGTTGCATTGTTAACTTAAAGCTGCTACACGCCTTGATAAACACATAATGGGCCTCAAGAAATTAAGACAAAATTAAAATGTAAATGTTTACGCAGACCATAGTTCTCTTTTCTTGTCTCTGAGTCATCTATACCTGCACTTCATATGTAAGTAAAATGAAAGGTTAATGCAAACCTACTCTTCTAACCATCTATGCTCATGTTGCCCGAAACTAAAAGGACCCCCATCTCCCTTCTGAGACAGGCAGTGTGGCTGAGGCCAAAATGGTGCCATGGTAGCCTTGCCAAGAAATTACCTAAGATCTGTCTGTGTTTTCTGAAGATGAGCTAGGCCATTTAGAAAATCGGCTTCCCCATGGGACAAAGCACCCATATGGGGTTAAGTATGCTATAAATATGTTCAAAATATTTTTGTCATATCACCAGTTTTGGGCTCCAACTTTTGCTGTTTATACAGGTGATGGTTAAATGCACTGGCCTCCTTTTAGCTACTCCTCCGGAAAAGGGCACTACACAACGGCAGTGCCTACAGTGAACACTCACAGGGCCGGGGACGGGCAGTGCATTTTTAGGCTATCACCCAATGGTTGGGCTTTTTTTTTTTTAGTGTCATGCCTGTACACTGTACAAAAGGTGGACCTTTTCCCTTCTGTGAAGAAAAATGGGGTGGACTTCCAGAAACGCACTGGTCAGAGAGAGGGAAGAGGGAGGGAAAGTGGAGGGGTGGGTGTAGGGAAAGCGGGAGGAAGGGAGGTGCAGAGAAGGAGAGGAAGAAAAGGAAAAGGCCAAAAAGAATCTTCCAAAAGCTACAATTCATAGCAGTTTTTCTGAAATGAAACACTATTATAGTTGTCTTGATAAGGTCCATAACGAGGTTCAGCGGTTTTTGAACGAACACTGTATCTTCTCTGAAGTGGTTATAATTTGATGTACGGCCTGAACTTTGATTCACAGGTATTTAATCTGACGTAAACAGCCTTATATGGTTATTTTATCTGTAATTTTTTTGAGGTATTTCATATATAAAGAAATACTTTGACAGGGTGGGTTTTTCCCTTATATTTCAATTCCCTGCTTCAAGTTATCATTATTATTTTTTAATGTAAGAACATTATGAAAAAGCTCAATAGCTGGAGGTATGTTTGTCTGCCCAGGAAAGTTTAGAAAGGATTGTAAATGCTTTTAGTTTGTTTGTTTCTTTGTTTGGTTGGTTTGGTTTTGTCAGTAAGTAACCAGACGGTCTGAACAGAAACAATGAAACCAGTGTGCACATGTAGCCACAGCTGGAGTCACCCGCAGGCCTATGGGAAGCTTTTCTCAGAACTAAGATAAGGTGGTTTTTCTAGTCTGAGCTTTGAGAAACTATACAGCCAAATGACAGAGAGTGGCTAAGACAGCCTAATGAGTTTCTTTATCCTGCTTCCATCAACTCTAAAAGATGCTCATGCATCTCCTGGCCATTCATGAGATAAGAAACCAAACAAACAAACAAAGAAAATGGATGTCCAAGCCATTCACATTCAGGTAGTGCAGCAAAGACCATCTTATATTCCTGGTCTTCCTTCCCCATAATTTCATTGAAAAAACAACTGTTCCACTTACATTTAAAGCTTTCCTTGGTGAATATAATCCTGAATTTTCCCCTGTAAAAGTTTCTGAAAATGGGACGCTGACCACTTCCTCTAGAT
>PVKM010042734.1:0-12832 GCA_004027735.1 Carollia perspicillata
CCCGTGGCATCGCAGGGCCTTCAGAGGCAGCACCCAGCTCCCATTTCACCCCTGGGCACCCAAACCTGTGAAGCTTGGAGGGCTTCTCCTTCCGGGGAACCTCTTCAGGCTCTCTGCGCCTCCTCGCCCCCGCCACCTTCACGCCACATACACAATATCACAAGTGTGCACACGACATACATTGCAAACCATCTATACGAACACTCTCACACGTGTGTACAAGCATATGCAAAAGCGTTCACGCAGTAACAACACTCACAGTTACACAGACCTGGCTCTCTGCGTGCACACAGACACGCAGACAGGCACACATTCCTGCACACCAGGCACGCACGACACGTGCACGCACTCCTGCACTGCCTGCCCGGAACGGACAGGAGGGAGCCATCTGCTTGTGGGGCAAGGAGTTTGGCCCTGAGATCTGGGCCTCCTTTGAGATCCTGTCCTGGAAGATCCCTGCGCTTCCTGTGGGGCCTGTGAGCTGAGCCCGTGCTGTGCTCTCACGCCTCAGCCGGCACTCCCCAGGCGACCACACCAATCAGGCCAGAGCCTGCTGCGAAGACTAGACTGCGGGGCTCTGCAGCACCCGACGAATGCCTGGGAGCGTCCATAGGCAGTGGACCAGCCGTCCTCCTGTGGCTGGGGGGTTGGGAGTGGGATGGGCAGGGAAGGAGTGGATCCGACCTTACTGACCCCCGTTCCCTCCCAGGTCGGGCAGTGGGCCCTGGAAGGATGGCTTAGCGAGCCGGGTGATAATCGCCTTCAACAAAGCAAGTCCGCCCAGATTTACATAAATGCGGATCTCCTCTCTGTCCTCGAACTGGAAAGGGTGCTTGCAGAGAGGGCGACATCCTGCAATCCTAATTAGTGATTTTTGTCCCCTTGTTACTGGGCTCAGCATCTCATGCAAATGAACCCTTCATTTCAGCCACATTACCCCGGCTCCAGAATTAACTGACTCTTATCTTTAATGACATGCTGCTGAAGTTCTCCGAGCCCGACTAGCTTTTTATCTTGATTACTCTAATCAATAAGAAATGATAGAGCAGAAGTATAAACTCTATCGGCTTTTAAATGTTGCCCACGAGCCCTCTAGG
The DNA here is from genome assembly GCA_004027735.1 of Carollia perspicillata. Lineage (NCBI taxonomy): Eukaryota > Metazoa > Chordata > Mammalia > Chiroptera > Phyllostomidae > Carollia > Carollia perspicillata. The sequence continues at coordinate 1,098 of PVKM010042734.1, forward strand.
CGCGATTCCCGTTCATTGTTGTTTATTGAAATGATCTTCAGCCTAACAACAGATGCAAATAAGAGGTGAACAAGGATTAGCCTTGGGATTGTCCCAGTCAGTCCCTGACACCTACCCCCCCCCACTCCCCAGGGAAGATTCTTGGTGTTTGGGCTTGAGAAAGTGAAAACATGCGTATTTTAAAAGTTGCTCTTTTTGAGGGGCAAAAGAAACACACACATAAACAAATTAAGAAACACCAGATTCCCCATCCCAGCCAGATAGGTAGCCTTAAAGGTGGAAGCTCTGAGAAAAGCACTTTGAGACACAGCGCGAGTCCTGGAAATGAATCCAGTCTATAAGACACCCACGCACCCTCCTCACCGACTGCACCCCCCTCACATGCCTTTGCATATCAATATCTATAGACGTTTGCACATGTACGTGTAATTTCAGACAGAAAACGCAACTTCCTCTACTTGGTTCCCTCGAAAGGAAAATGAGGACTGAATCCCTTCCTGTCTGCCGAGGGTACCTTCAACTCTAGCTGCATGTTGGGTGATGATTGGACAAGGCGTCAAAGCGCCTCAATTGAGAAGGTTTTGTTTTGTTTTGTTTTGTTTTGTTTTGTTTTGTTTTTAGACGTCCAAGACCAGACGGGTTGAGACGGGAGCGCATCCCTCTCACCTCAAGCAACCCATCACGCACACCCCTCCGAGGTCCAGGACCCCGCTACTCTACCGGTCGCGCCTCTCTCCCAGGCCAAGTTTTTGAAGCACAGTCTGTTTCCCACGATGCCAAGAAGAGGGTGTGGAGCATTTCTTTCCTTGGCTCGCTGAGAGTGGAGTATTTATGGTGTACGTGAAAGATCCCTTCTCACCCTTGACCAACCTAACACTCCCCTCGACCCCAAATCTGGGCTCCGAGTTAGGTCTCGTCGGGGCACGAGCTTTCTGGGAGGCCCAGGGGCTGCTAGAAGGCTGGTCGTTGACGGTCATCAGAATCATGTGCTAATTTACTAGCTTTCGTTAGAACCAATAAAACCTATCGAGAGCCTACTCTGCCCCAGTGAGGAGCGCGGCCCTGGCTGTAGTTGCGGGGAATCTTTCCCGATCTCGCCGGACCCTCCTCCCCCGCCCCTCTGCGCTGAGGACAGGTTCTCAAGATGGTGGTTTCCAAGCCTACGAACACACACACACACACTCGCCACAACCCCGCCGGCCCTGTCCTGCAAGCCCGCAGGCCCGCAGGCCCGCAAGCCCTGGGGCTTGCCACGCTCGTCTCGAGGCCTTTGCGCAGGGTAGGTGGTGCGCGGGCCCCCGCCCCCCTCGCTCCAGCTCAGGGAGCTGAGAACTCGGGTCCCCGCCAGCCCCCCACCGCCTGGCACAGGGCGCAGCCCCGGGCTCGGAACAGCTCTGGGCCCCGGGGACGCGGCGAGCCGCGGGCTCAGTCTTCCTGGGGCCCGCGGGGCCTCGAGTCCGAACCCGCAACCCGCGGACCTGCGGGCGGGAGGCAGCGGGCGGGGAGCCAGAGGGGCCGGAGCACAAACTCGGGTCCGCGAGGCCGCGGTGGACCCGTGGGAGGAGAAGTTGGAAATTGCGGGCAGGCTAAGCCTTTTTTTTTTTTTTTTAATGACACGTGGGGGGAAGGGCTGTATGTATCAAAATCATGTAAAATTTCTGTTCTTAGCAACATCCTTGTTATTAGGAATGATGACTAAACCGCCAGGATTATTCTGGACTGTAAGTTATCAAGAGCCCACTAATTTCACATTAAAGCCCATTGACTGCAACGACGTGATTGAAGGGTTTTTAACAATTAACATAATCAGAAAATGAGCTGAGATAATTTTTATTCAACTCATTACTTTTTAATAATGTATTTCTTTTAATTAATATCTTCTCCGTGAACATAACACAAAGCGAAGCCCCAGTGCTGGCCCAAGCCAGCCTGCGGGACTGAATTTGACACAGCCAAACATTTCACCAGCGGCATTCACTGCATCTCCATTGTGGTGTGGATGAAATGGAGAAATCTTGTCCAAAAGTCACCATGTTGTTTTGAAACACAATTTAGGGGCGGGGGTGGGGGGGGTGGGCAGGAGGCTGGGAGCGCACAAGCCATCCGCTTTTAATTCGGCTTGACGTTTTGTATTTGGTCGCCTCCCTTGGTTTGCAGCCAGAGGGATACACATCGGAAGGAAGAAACAGGAGGAGAAACAAGAAAAGGCTTTTGGAGATGAATGTCCCATCCTGGGTTCGAAGAGAATTGGGCTTTGGCTGCTAAGGCCCGCTACCCGGGGCCGTCTGGGGGACTCCGAAGGCACCGAGCTGCCGGCCCCGGGCCGCCGAGTCTCGGCCCCAGCGCACCCGCCTGGCGGCGCTCGTCAGGGCCGAGGCGCTCAGCCCTGGCCCCTACCTCCCACTTCCCGGGTTGTGAGCAAGCGGAGCTCAGTGTCTCCGCTCCCTTGGCCCACAAGAAAAGGCAGGATCCTGAACCACAGCCGCAGCCGCTGTTTGCACCGCCCAGGCGTTTGCGTTACAGTCTCGGGTGGTGACCGCAACGGTCCCGCAACACTTTAGGGTATCCCCAACCCCAGGGAACTTGATCCAACTCAAACGCCTCAAACGGGGCAAAGAACGACATTTTTGGTGGCGGAGAGGACTCCCGCCTCCCCCTAGACAAGCTGCTCCTTAGCTCCGGGGAACTCCGACCCAGGTGGCAGGGGAGGCGCATCTGCCTTGAGCCTCACCGCAAATCCCCCCAAAAGGCTGTGTCTGGACTAAGATCTCTCGCCCAGTGGGAGCTGAGTCAGCCTCAGAAAAAAACAAGAAACAAAGTCGACCCCTGGTGGAAGAAAATGGAATTTTAAGAAGATAAGGAAGGCTTGAGGGAGCTGCTTCTGTCCAAATGTCTGCACTCCGGACAGGGATGGTAGAAGGAAGGGAGAGAGGGCGGGACAGAATAAATAAGGAAAAAAAAATTAGAAGTGGCAGAAAACAGGAGAGATCGCATAGCAGCAAGTGGAATTCAGGTGGAGAAGGCTGGGAAGAATGAGACTCAGAGAGTCCGTCCTTTTGGGCCCTTGGGCGGAGTGCGCATCCATGCTTGTGGCCTGGCTGGTGTCAAGGGTCAAGCAGGGACATCTGACTTCTCTTTCTCCCCAATGGAAGTCTGAAAGTTCTATGATTACAGAGAGCAGATGGAGGTTCCCGTTGGACACTTGCAGCCAGTGACTGCCTCTCCCAGAGAGCGTCCAGTTTTCCAGAAAATTCCTTCTCTTTCCTCTAGCAGGGGTGTCCAACCTGCGGCCCCAGGAGGCTCAGGATGGCTATGAATGCAGCCCAACACAAAAATCGTAAATTTATTTGAAACATTATGAGATTTTTTTCTGTTATTATGTGTTGCAATGTGTTTAGTGTGTGGCCCAGGACAACTCTTCTTCTTCCAGTGTGGCCCAGAGATGCCAAAAGGTTGGATATCCCTGCTTCTGTCTCCAACCTGATCTCTCAGTCTTAGCTAGGTGATGGAGAGTAAGGCAAAAATCCAACATACCAAGAGGGAAAAAAAGAGGCTGAGGATGCAAGCCCATTCCTCTCTGGTATTTATAAATTGCTGGATTTTAATGGAGAACACCTGGGACACAGGGCTATGGTGGTATTTCCAGAATCTGGTGTGAACCTGATACTGCCACTCCTTGGCTACTAAGAACAATTCTTGCTGTTACAGGAAGTTGTGCATGAGTGTATACTAGAAAAGAAAGCGCATATGCTGTGCTTATAACTCTCCAAAGAAGTGCCAAAGATGGGGGAGAGGAAGATGCGGGGTGGGCAGAATGCAGAGAGCACAGGTGTTCTGAAATCTGCTTTGAGAGAAGCATTTTAGGAGGATCAGTTTGGCGTCCTGGATAGAGGGCAAATAGCCTCTCTGGAGAGAAATCAATGAAATAGTATAGCACACATTTACCAAACATTTGGGCTGCAGTAAATACTAGTTGGGCGAGTCCACGTTCTGGAGAGCATAGACAGCCTTAAGTCCCACCGAGTTTTGTCAGTGACAATGTGTGCCCCTTTTGGAGTTTCTCCACTTCATGTCCTGACAGAGCCTTGAACTACATCTGACACAAATGATGATTTAGGCTTGAGATGAGCGATGCCAAGTCAATAAAGGGAGCCCCGGCAAATGAATCCTTCCCGTGGCTACCCCCTCCCCCCATACCAGAGGCAGGGCTGTGGCGACCCAGCATTGGCCCAGGGCCCTCCCCTCAGACCACTCCGTGTCATTTTTAAAGCCTCCGTGAGCTCTCATCAGCTGCGGCCTCACTAGATTTTAATTTTTCTGCTACCAGAAAGATCCCCAGAAAAAGTTGATACTAAGTCTGAAAAATATAGTGTCATATGTGTACAAATACATGTAAAAATGAAAGAAAAAGGCAATAGGTGAAATAGTATGAAAATACTTATCAAAACTGCGTGTAAGAAATAATAATTCATTTAAAAACTTTTAAGAATATCACTGAATTAAAAAAAGTATAGACTCTATAGAACATTGTATTTTGAAATTGCCTTAAAATCATTTGACCCTCTTGTTTGGATAAACAGACTGAGGCGCAGAGAGCTTACATAACCACAGTTGATTAGTGAAAGGGCTAAATTAGGTGAAACCGGTTACAAAGTGGAATGTATGCACGGGAACTTGCATCTCCGTATCATCAGTCCACACGTTCCATTTCGAGGAGGTGAAGAATGTTTGTTGTTAGTTATCTTGGGCTTTAGTTGTTAACTATCAATGACAAACAACTGACTCCAAGTTTGAACGTTTCCTTCCTGCCTCTAACCCTTCACAAATCAGCACTAGGTTTTCAGCTGGGTCAAAATTTGTATTTTCTTTGAAGGTCAAGAAAATGATCATCATAAAGAAATGGAGTGCTTCCAGTTTTCCTCTAGCAGACAATGCAATTTCAATACCTGAGCTTATACAGTTTATATATAAGTTTACACAATTTATTGTATTTCATCAAATGTCTCTGGAATGTGAGTGCTGGAGGTGAGACTTTGGAACACATGAATGACTATGGCCAAATAATAATCAATGAAGCAGAGATTTCTTTTTCTTTTTTTTGGGGAAACATTTTTTTATTGTTATTCAAGTACAGTTTTCTGTTTTTTTTATTTTTTATTTTTTTTATTGTTATTCACAGAGATTTCTAATTATATGGTTCATTTGAACTGTTTGGTAGCTTACCTGGGTAACTCAGAGCCCAAGGCCTGGATTTTCTCCTGCTAATTAGTTTTTCTAGTTTTTAGCATAGGTACACAGTGGATGCTTAATGAATGCTCGGTGATGAGGATGACAACCAACATTTATAAAGCATGATACACTCCATCAAGTCTTTTCACACATAAAGTACTAACAATTATAAAAGCTTCACTATATGTCATATAATTACAGCCTAAATAAAAATGCTGTGAGACTACTATAAGTATTGCATCCCTATCTCAATCATCAATTTATTTTAGGTCTTTTTTTTGGTAAAAACTGACACATTAAGCTATTTGACCTATGAAGAGAGGGATAAGAAGGCTTTGTGCCTTTTTAGGAGATGTAAATATGTGGTCATTTTTTAGCATGTAAATATTAGAACAAGCATCAAGGAGGAATGGACATAGCCCACCTAGGGTCAGTCTGGATTAGATGTCCTAGTCGGGAGCAGTGCATGTGCATAAGCCTGGGGACATAGCCTGTAGGTTTGTAGACTCGGTGACAGTGAAGGCAAGGAGAGTGAATGCTGGACATAGGAAAAAATTAATACTGGCCAACACATCTAGAAATAGAAAGTAAACTTTTTCTGTTTTCTTTTTATTATGAAAAATTCAAACACGACAAAGGGTGGGGAGAATAATATAACAAACACCCATATGCTCATTGCTTATATATGATAATTGTTACTATTTTGCCATATTTGTTTCTTATTTTTGCTGAAGTATGTTGAAGAAAATACATGCAGTGTATATCCCTAAAAATTAAGAACCATTTGTTTTCATAACTTCCGTGCCTTTATCACACCTGAAAGATTAGCTAGTATTTTCTAATGTTATCTAATATCTATAAAATAAACTTCATATTATCATTCATACACAAGTGAAATTGTGAATATTAAGTGGGAAAAAATCCATTCTTTAGCCACCGGTATTCACCTTTGTTGTCCACACAGGTGGCTTAGGGTTGTTAATAGCACTCCAGGGCCAAGACACCTGGGTTCTGTCTAGGTGTGCTGCCAATTTGTGGTGACATCACGGACAAGCGGGCTGACTTCTCCTCTCAGGTTCCTTACTTGTAAACAAAGAGGCTGGAGTAGATCATTTCCACAGAGGTTTGCTTGAAGAGCCGATAATCTGTAGGCCTAAAGATTATTTGGCTCTATTTTATATGTTTTTGGGATAGTGCAGGAATAAAGCAGAAACGAGTTGTTTCACTATCTTAGTCCATGCAGACTGCTGTACCAAAATATTGGACCACAGGCTGGGTGGCTTATAAACAACAGAAACTGATTTCTCACAGTTCTGCAGGCTGGAAGTCCCAGATCAGCTGCCAACGTGGTTGAGTGCGGACTTCTTCCTTGGTCCCAGACTTCTCATATCCTCGCATGGTGGAAGGGGCTAGGGAGCTCTGAGGGATCTTTTCTACAACAGCACTAATCCCATTCATGAAGGCTCCACAAAAGCTCCGCCTTCCATCCCTACCCAAATTGGATATTAGGAATCCGACATGTGAATTTGGAGGGGACACAGACATTCAGACCATGTCAGAAATATCTTTTCTATTTAAGGAAGCATTCTTTCTCTGCAAGAATATACTTGTATTACTAACTCCTTATTCTTTTTTTCCGCGATATTATTACCTTGACAGTGTTGCTGTGGCTGTTCCTTAAGTGAAGGAACTGAGCCAGAACATTTTCTGGCTTTTCCACAGTGGCATAGGGAAGGAAATGCATGTCCCCTAGACATGCATTTTTGTTTCTTGATCTGTGTGACGGTTAGTTTTATGTGTCAACTTGGCAGGCTATGGTTCCCAGATATTTAATCAGATACTAATCCCAGTACTGCTGTGAAGTTAACATCTACCATCAGTTGACTTTGAGAAAAGGAGGTTACTCTCAACAATTTGTGTGGGCCTTAAAAGCAAAAACAGGTTTCTTGAGAAGAAATTCTGCTTCAAGACTGCAACATCCACTCCTGCCTTAGTTTCCAGTCTGCCTATCTGCCCTACGGATTTCAGACTTGTCAGCTCCCACAACTGTATGAGCCCGCTCCTTGATTCCAAAAATGAGCCTCTTCATACGCACAGTGCAGATCCTAGTGGTTCTGTTTCTCTGGAGAACCCTAACTGATACAACCTGCTTTACAGATCAGAACAATTTCAAACATTATATATGTTATAAATTAACTTGGATTTCTCTAATTCAGGGTTTTGTTAATGTAGAATTTTAATTACTTAGATGTTACTTTGAAGTCTAACTTTTTAACGTCTATGAAGAAGAGCATTGGGCAAAAATGATAGATCATAGGCAGCAATGGTTTTCCCAAAAGGACAATAATATTTACTCAAAGGGAGAATAATGCACAGATTGCACAGATGGCGCAGCAGCTACTTTACCCCGGAATCACCTCCTAAGTACCTACCTGAGTACCAGCCTTTAGCTCAGGCTCTGGTTTTCGGAGGCGTCTAGACTAAGACAGTGACAGAAATTCACTGTTAAAGAATGGCCTCAAGGAGCAACTGAACCTGTTGGTTAGAAATGAGTTTGAAATCATTTATGTTAAAATCATTTTGCACAATCATTTTTAACATTAGTTTGGAATGCTTCATTTTAAAAAATGTACTTAGAAGTCTAACATAGAAACAAAGAAAATTGGGTTTCCACTTTTATCCTTCCTCCAAAAGTGCCTGAAAGGGTATTTGTATTAGTCTGCTTATCTGCTACAACCTGGGGTGGGGGTGGGGGTAAGGTTTAGACAACAGAAATGTATTACCTCACCATTCTGGAGGCTAGCAGTCTGCAGTCAAGGCCAAGGTGTTGGCAGGGTTAGTTTTCTCTGAGGGCTGTGAGGGAAGGATCTTTTCCAGACTTCTCTTCTTGACTGGCGTATGGCCCTGTTCTCCCTACCCATTGTCTTCTCTCTGTGCATGTCTGTGAGCCCACATTTCCCCTTTTTATAAGGACACTAGTCATCCTGGATTAGGGCCCACTCTCACGGTCTCATTTCCACCCAGCCACCTCTGTAAAGACTATCTCCAAATAAGGTCACATTCTGAGGTACTGGGAATAAGATTGCCACGTATGAATTTGGGGGGGACACAATTCAACCCATAACAGTGTTTAAAGCCTTTTAGATCACAGTTTGAAAGTTGGCAAGAGGTAAATCTTTGAAATTTAAGTAGCAACTTAAATTATTGGATATATCATTTTCATTACATTTTGTCACCTAGTTGCTGCTCCTGCATTCTGGTGACTTACTATAACTAATCATACAGAATGTGGCAAAAATAAGTTTACAGTTGTGAGTACATGAAACATAGTTTATTTTTGTATTATTATTTGTTATTATATTATTTTCCATATAAACAACTGTGAACCTACTTTTGCCCCACTTTGTATATATTTAAATCATTTGGATCTATCAAAAAAGGTATTACTTGTGATAAGTTAGTAATTATGGTACTTCAAATGTTAGGCTTTATTTTAAGGCTCATTTTCACATTTCGTTCCTTTTCTTTGGATTAGCCATTTTATGAGGGCTATCTTGAGTTCCTCTTATGGGAAATCCAGTATAACAGTGTCTCTTTCATTTTATAATGAATGGTACAATTAGGATTTAATTAGAAGCACACTAGTAAGGGAATTAAAAGCTACTCTGAACCTGAAAATGAAATGTTCACTTTTAAATTGCTCACATGTTGCAATCCACCCTCTCTAAAAAGCTACCACATGTAAACTTAATTTGAGATGCACTTTTAAAAATAACATGATTGCTTGTTATACTTAACCTCTTCCTCACATGAGCCCACCAAAACTCATTTTATTTAAAGGAGAAAAATTCACAGATGCTTTAAGGAAGAAAAGAGAAATTTTCACTACATTTTCTTTACAAAGAACATTCTGTAGAAGTATTTAAGGGTGAGAAGACCTTACTTCATTAATGCATGTCCTACCTACTTCTCTCCACAAAGAAGCACATTTGGGAAGTGATTTATGCATCACATAGGAATAATTTTGAATAAATATGTAGTTTTATATTTAAAACAATGCTTTAAAAACTAATATTGATACTTTTTATTATAATTTGTCTTCATTATTGCTTGTAATCCCATAACTTCTTCCAATTTAGATTTATCATTTTCAAGAGTGAAATAGAGGGTACATTTAAATTAATGCAATTATAGACTTTCTCATTTGAATTGAGATTAATTTCCTGAAGGGTAGGACCGAATAGCAACTTGCGGTTTGAGGTGAGAGAGTTCAAAGCTGCTGAAAATGAACTGCTGACCTACCTTGGCTATATAGTAAGAGGAGTATCTTTGCTCCAAACTGGATTTCAGGCAATTACCTATACAAATGCCGAGAGCTTGAAAGGTTTCTGAGATCTTGGCCTGAAAGTTGAGAATTAGTGTCTTTGAATCCTTTCCTATCCATCTTGTCCTTTACATCTAGGTCCAGAAGGCCTAATCATGGAAAAAAGCAGAGAAATAACCAAGTGCTTATGACCATTATGGAAATAAGGGTTTGCAGGAAATCCTAAACACTCAAGGTCTTGACATTCACAGGATGATGCAGAATTTGTGTTTTAAATGCAGAGCATTTCTGGAACAAATTTGTCACCCACATGTCTCTGTCATTAAGGCAACATAGTCTATTATCCTAATGAGTGCATCTTCTAATAATGGGGTAGGTGATATTTTAATATATTTTAAGAGGAAAAGAGGAGGATTTTCCAGAGGTCATTATTTTAGAGAGATGGCTAATTGTCTCATGTTTATAGATCCCTAAGAAAGATCCCTTACATTTCTCTTTCTATAGTCTTTAGACTATAAAAAGAATAATACTGGCCACATATCAATTTATGAAAGTCACACTTCTCCCAGGATGGAATTTATTTACCCCAAATATAACCAGTCACTGTATATACAGGGTCCAGCAGAAGTGATGCCTGCTTGGGTGTGGTTGGTAGGGCAATAATATGGGTGTAATAATTTATAGTTTTAATTTGAACATTTTACATAACATGCATATGGTGTGCTTGAGTGTGATATTGTTATGTTACAGAGTTATATGCTTATGATTTTGTAATAAAAGGTTTTGTAATAAAAATGGGTTGTTATTTGTGTTGGGTGCTGTGTGTGCACACATTCATACATGTGCTGTGTGTAACTTGAGCTTCAGATCAGCATGAAATAATAGGCTGGCTGCCCCAACTTGATACCATTCCATTCTAAAGCAGAGACATTTGATGTTAGATAGCTTTGTGTCAGGTGAATTTATGATTTCATTTAGAGTTTATAAAATATTGGAATTACACCTATGGATCTTCAGTTCTTCCTGTATGGACTCCTAGATATCTAGGGATCTCAGGCTGGAGCCTGATTTCAAGGATGGAAACAACTGAGTCATTGCTTTTCTAAATATTATGATCATTTCAGTCACTATGATAACTGAGTTGAATCTCTGCAAAGCTGATCTGAATAATTAACATTCATTTGTATTTGAAATGGCTCAGAATCCAGGAATACATGTGTCACTATTAACTAATTCTTTTTGTGAAAGAATGGCCCAAAGAATGAGCTATATTTATATTTATTTTATTTTTCTTAAAGATTTTATTTATTTTTTGAGAGAGGGGAAGGGAGGGAGAAAGAGAGGGAGGGAAACATCAATGTGTGGTTGCCTCTCACACACCCTCTACTGGAGGCCTGGCCCAAAACCCAGGCATGTGCCCTGACTGGGAGTCAAACCAGCAACACTTTGGTTCACAGGCCAGCACTTCATCAACTGAACCACATAGCCAGGGCAGAATGAGCTATATTCTAAAAAACACATAAAAGTGAATTAAAGGGAGCCCATCCAAAGGTCCAATAGCCTCAAAATTCCTCCCTTTACCCAACCTACCTTAATATCATCCACTTCCTTTTTTATACCACGGACTCCAGTAGGCAACTGTTTATGATCAATTTTCCATTAGGAGGGTAGGGAAGGGCCTTGCAGTGGACACCCAATAATTTTATTATCTAGCCTCCTTTCTCTGCAAACTCCTCACTTCCCCCTCATCCACATGGTCACAGGATAGCCTCTGAGCAGCCATGGTTGTAAATGATGACTGCCTAATTCTTGTACTGGCTATGGTTTGGACTGAACAGAAACTCAGCCTTGGGAAATCTGGAATCAGGAGTAAGATCTGGCCTTTGTCTAGGTTGAAATCTTCAATACAGCAGGCATAAAAAATGGAGCTTGTAGCCCTGGCTGGTGTAGCTCAGTGGATTGATCGCTGTTCGATTCCCAGTCAGGGCACATGCCTGGGTTGCAGGCCAGTTCCCAGCAGGGGACGCATGAGAGGCAACCATACATTGATGTTTCTCTCCCTCTCTCTTTCCCTTCCCCTCTAAAGATAAGTAAATAAAATCGTTAAAAAATTGTTTTTTAAAAAAATGGAGTCTGCGTAGCCATATTTTTTACCATGAACAATGGGTGGTTAGAGAGATAC
>PVKM010042735.1:0-12720 GCA_004027735.1 Carollia perspicillata
CCTTGTCCTGTAAGAGATACCCATGGGACAGGGAGAATAATCTGTGCTAGAACGGGATAATTTGAATGTCTGGCAGACGCTGTGGCCCTGGCACACCCCTTCGCAGGACTATGTGGAAAAGTGCATCTTGTTGACCCTGACCTTCTGACTTTTTAGCAATGAAGCTAATTCCTTAATTCATGCCATATGACATTACAGAGTTTTCCCCCAAACTCTGGTACATTACAGTGGATAGAACCAACAAATATGTAAGATAATTAGTACAAGAAGTGAAGATTAATGAGACTACAATTGGATTCAATCACATGGAATCTGATGAATTATGAAAAAATGTGGACCATATAAGACTACATCAATGAATAGTGAGCTTTACAAAATCTCGTTACTTTCCCTCCAGTTTTTAAAAATAGTACGATTATATGTCAGTGATTGATGGAAAATGAAAATTGCAAGATCTATTGTAATAGTTATGGATACAGAAAAATGAAGTAACATCCTAAAAACAGGCATGAGAGTCATAAATTTTGAATTGTGGTTACTTTGGAGCTGGAGAGGGAAATGAGATTAGGTAAAGGTTCACTGGGGATTTCAAATGTATCTTTGAAATTTAAAACTTTTTCCAAGTATAACAAGATATTAACATTCGAAACACTTGGGTAGTAGACAATTGGTTATTTTCTGTAGGCTTGAAATATTTCACAATTAAAAAACAAGAAAGGATGATCTACAACTCTGATGATCTCAGTGTCGCCTATGTACTGGTGACTCACAGATACTTATTTCCTATCCAGAAATCTCTCGAGACTGATACAGCCAAATGCCTCCTAAATGCCCGGCAGGCACAAATGCCAGATGTCAGCAGATTCGGAACTGAAATCGGTATTTCCATTCTATCAAAACAAAACAAAAATCTCTCTTCTGCCTGTATTCTCAAAATCAGTAAATGATACTACCATGCACCATATTACCCAAAATCATAAAAAATACAGGCTCCTTTCTCCTTCTCGCCTCATGGATCCAACGGTGATGAAGCAGGCCGCATGTTTCTTCAACAGCTTTTTGCCCCATCATTATGATTACTGCCCCTGAGTTAACTCTCACTCATCATCACCTCTCATTTAAGCTGTTTAGTAAAAGAATCTTTGATTTGATTTCCTTAACTTTCTTCCACCACAATCCTCCTCACAGAAATCCCCCACTACCCTGGTGCCAAGGAACTTTTTAAAATGTAAATGTAATGTTATTTTGTTCCCACATCTATATATAGCTGTAACAAAAAGAGCTCTAAATTAATCTTCGATGTGACTTCCATTTAAAGATGGCAAAAGATTACAGCCAACTAAAAGAAGTTTTGGGTGTAGAGTACACAGGCACAAGACAGAAAGTGGACTGCTGCTGAGCTGGTGGTGGGGGTGGGAGAAACCGGGAATGGTTGGTGAACTAACAGGCACAGGGACTCTTGGGGCAGTGATGGCATGTAAAACTGACTGTGCGATGGTTGCAGAGCTCTTCAAATGTAATAAAAACCACTGAGCTGTACATTTTAAATGGGGGAATTAGATGGTACAAGATGCACATACATGTCAATGAACTGTTAAAGACAGTACAGCAATAGAGAAGAAAACATGCTTTACAGAAAGATATTTGTCCACTTATTTTTCAATACACAAAAAACAAGAGATAAGAACTAAGAGAAAGTGTTGACTATTTTTCTGGAGATGAGTTAATTTTCATATTTGTGACCAACAGTACCACCTAGAAGAACTGTCTGGGTGACTTCTCAAGTTTCTTTCAATATCCCAGTTTTCAGAATTTACACCAACAATATTCATTTTTAAATTACCTTAACTTTTCTCTGATTAATATAAAAAACACTTACACCTATAAAAATATCAGTACCAACACAGAACACCTCCTTGATCCAGAAGCAACTTAATACTGAGGACTCCTAAACCCAGATGTAAACTAGCCCCAACTCACGTTTTGAGAAGACTAAGAGATGTCAGAAGATGAGCTTCTTCGCATTTTGTTACTATCATTCATTTGGCTTTTAATACTTATTTTATACACACGAACACATGTTAAGTTTGCTTACTTGAAAGAATGGGGTATTCCAGACCTGGATGTTTTCAGTCACATTCAAATGATAAAGGTAGTAGTTACTAATGATATTCATCAACACAGGTAAAGCATAAACCATAGTACTGTTGAAAACAGCTGTAAAGACATAGTCCTACAATTTAAAAGAGAGAGACTTATTACATGCCATACGTAAATATAAACAGATACACTGTTGCTGGGTACCAAGGTTTTCTCACCCACGAGGCTAATTCCCACTATATATACTGACAGCTAGGCAGCAGATCGTAGAAATAATAGTCAATGATACAGACACCCTGGTTTGGAATCTACATGTCTTTTTAGTCTTTTAAATAAAAATATAACATGAAATTAAATTCCTTTAAGCTTTATTCATTGGTAATCCAGCAGGGCATCAAATATGTTATAAATAGTACTATTTCCAGGAGTAAGTTCTGATTTGCAACGAATGGGGCCAAATCGGCAAACGGTTAATTTTAGAGGAAATACCCTAACCTTTTATACCTTTCAAAGGGGCACTCCCTCGCGCACACCACTCTTACCTTGTCTGAGGGCAGCACATTTAGAGCTGCGCTATGGGGAGCAGCAGACACATAGTCACTGCCATTAAACATCGTCACCATTATGTTCTGCTTTGTGAAAAAGCCAATGAGATCACCGAGATCCGAGTCTGGTATCAGAAAACGAGCAAATAATAAAGCATCAGTTCAAGTGAGAAACATACACAGGCTTTTAATAACTTTGGAAAGGCTCTCTCTCCTTTAAAAAGTACTTTATCTTCATAAACTAAGAACACAAACTCTGGAGCCGGTCAGCCTGGATTCAAATCCAGTCAGTATGGACATGGGCCGCAGAACAGAACCCGAGAGAGTAACTGTGAAAATTCTAGCAGCGGAGGCTGCTGCTACAACTATTACTCCCATTGAAATTCTATCTGTCATACCTGAAATTGGGTTCCAGAGTTACAATAAAAATCTGGCAATTATATGTAACAAGATAACCTGCAGGCTCAGAAAGGTAGAAGTCATGGTATGAAGTTAGGTAACATCCCTCCTTAGGGGATTTTCATGTGCTCCGAACAGACAAGGTTTATAAATATTGACTGCCTTAATTGCCTTAAAGTATTAAAACATAATCATCAGGTCTCCACCCATATTCTTTAAATTGCCTGGAGCCAAGGGAAAAACTCTGAATTCTGTCTAAGGTTTAAATTCATACCAGCAGGCCTGATGAATGAAAAGTATTTCATTACCACCAAAGCCAGGACTCAGGGAAGGACAGAAGTGACTTTGAGAAAAACCGAAACCAACCAAAGGAAAGCACTCTGAGTAGCTGAGCAGTGCGGCAGGTGGATCAGGCGCAGCGCCGACCCTGAGCGCCAGCGCTGAGATCCTGGTGACACGACATTCATTCCTGACCTCGCGTCTCAATTGATCGCTCTTCCCCAGCTGGCCTGAGTGGCTCTGTGCTCTTGGGAAGAGAGCTGTATCGCAGCTAAGGGAACTGTGTATACACAGAAGCCAACGATGCCTTAAGAAAACGTGGCTTTGTCTACGACCAATAGTAAGGCCGAAAAAAATATGGGATACAGTAAGCAACGCCTGAAGTACTAAAATATAACTGAAGGGACAAAACTGAAAGTACTAGAAGTTTTGTGGATCAGTTCAGAGTGAACTCAGAGCAGAATGACTGGAGATACATGTACAATTCCCCAAACACACAAAAATGTCACAGGATCAGAGTATACGTCTCCACGCAGTACTATATTTTAGTAACATGAAATGTATATTAAAACCCCAAACAAGAATTATAATAAAAGAAGAAAATTACAAAACATAACATTTTCTATCAAAAGTAGTTTTCTATTACTAAATACATTCTCCCTCCAAAAGAATAAAAGTTTTACAATAAACTGAGAGCCATATTTTAAGAGTAATGATTTTAAGAGTAATTTATAACCATCTCCAACTATGATTATTTTAGCACTAGGCAAAGCTCTTCAGTTAACAATGAATCGAAAGGAAAGATACTAAAATAAAAGTGAAGTGCTGGGAGATGTCAAACCCCAATGAGTTGAGGAGTATAGAAAGGGTTGTACGAAATACAACTTTTAACATATTTCAGCAAGATAAGCAAACGAAGAGGCTACTGTTTCACTGTAAGTTTGCCAGTTAGCTGGTCTTGACTTGCTCTTCAAGACCCCTGGCACTACTGTACGAACGATCTTTGCAGACGGAAGGTGTTGAAGAACTGCTGATCATGTATGAGTAAAAGTCTGCATTAGGTTTTATTATTTGACAAGCAGAATCCTATGCCAGTTGTTTTTTTAATTCGTTCTGCTTGTTGCTCAGACCATATGTCTTTAAATTATTTTTCATATCTGACAATTATGTAATAAGAATAATCCAAATAGCCACTGCAAAGGTCATGTATTTGATTATAAATATTTACACCTAAGGCACTTGTTCTTAATTCTGATTTTCCAGGTAGCCCTTGAAAATTTTGGTTATACTGCATAAATATTACATGCAGTAACTCTAAAGTGAGTGTTTCCACCTTTTGAAATTTATTTTGCTCATCATAAACTCTGAGTGAAACATGCTACTCCAGAATGTTTCAGAATAATGCTGCTACTGTTAAAAAAGGAAACTCTATGATTACAAGCAATATAAATTAGAATGTTTTTTAAAGCTGTCACCTATACTTTCACCAAGACTTCATTTCTGTAATATACTGCTCAGCGGTAACAAAGACTTTTATTTATTAAACTTACATTCGTGCAGACACAACATGCCTTTAACTTGCACACATCCCTAAAATCCGTATCTCGGCCCCGTCCTTCCCCTCGGCCCTACACCCCAACCAACACGCATTCGCAGACCTCCACACGCTCTCACCGGTAGAATTCTGAAGAAGCAGACTGGTTTTATATTTATGAGGCTGATCTCCAGGTTTCAGGAAATACAAGTCTGGAACAAGTTTGATGGGAACCACGGCGTTTTTAAAAGAGCGATGCACCAAAAACATAAAAATCTGAACTGCAAAAAAAGTTAAAAGCAGAAGCAACCTGAAAGGAAAAAAGATAATACAGCTCAATGCACATTAATATGTGAATCTGTTTTTAAAATCTTCCTTTACATGACAGTTAAAAGGTACTTATTTTTTAAAAAAATGTTAAAGGGGAAAACTTGTAAAAATTAGCTCTTGCAAGTAGAATTTCTGCTCTCCAAAACGATCTTGTGACAATATTCAACAGAAATTCAATATTTAATGACAAAATTAAAAGCTATAAAAGCATATTTTAGATCAGAGTTACCCTGAAATTTTTATCAAGTATATAAACACGCAGTTACAGCTTTTAAAGAACCAGACATTATGTCAAATTTTCATCTCTAGTCTCTTACAGAAACTATTTCCTGCCCTCTCTCTATTCTAATTACTGCCCTTATATTCTAGAAAATGTGTGACACAAAAATATTTCAGATACAACAAAATAAAAATACAGTGAAACTTCGAATGATTGATATCTTTGAAATTTCATCCTAACTGCAAAACCAGACATGCTAGAGTCAGTTATTAGGATCTTCACTCGTAGCTGACCCACTGCCCAATTCTGTCACCCATTCAAAATGCCCTTCTGTCTGGAAGGCAGTCATCTTTCTATCTCACTGGGTGAAATGTCGCCACACGGTATGTGATGTGTGTCCCAAGTGGGTAGAGAGAGCTTGGATTACCACGCTTAAATATTTTGTCATTCTCAGAAACCCTATAATTTTTTAAAAGTCTTTCTTAAATTGTTGTAAATATACCTATATCAGCATCTCCAAAAGCATACCGCATGAAACTCCAGTTCCATAATAATAAGAGCTTTAAGTTAAAAAAACTCATGATTAAAATATGTTTGAATGACATGATGTGGATTTGGGACTGGCGAGTCTCGAAGGAAGTGCTGGGGGTTCAGCAGAGAGCAGGGCAGTCCCCTCTCGGCCTGCAGGGCCTCACTGCTGTCCAGAGGAAGGGCTGAGTCTCCAAGCCCAACAATTTTCGTTCAGATATTTGTGATTCTACAGAGTGAACTTTTGAGAGCATTAGTGATGGTGAAATGTGAGTCTGTAGGCAAAAAGATTTCAGGCAGGGCCAAGGGGGTGGGGTTCAATATGAGAGGAGTGGTCAAATAAACTGAAACATATATATTCTTTCAGTAATGCTGACAGACGAATATATCAGATATTTATTTGATACTGAATAAATTTGGACCAAAAAAGTAAGTGAATTCAGCATATTTCAAACATATAACAAAACTGTGATTCTTGATTAAATTTTATTTCTACTGCTATTTTGAATCTAACAAGATAGGTGTATGGCATGTGGAAGTGACAGCATTTCCAATAATTCAGTGTCTCGCACGCCGGCACCGTACGGGGCCCTAACAGAGAAAGGGAAAGCTAAGTGAAGAGGAAGCCATTCAGACCCTGCTCTACCGGCTACGGAGCCTCCTTCATATTTCCGTGTCTTCATCTAATGAATGGCGGTAAAACTCATTCATCCTGCTGTTTACTAATAAACATTAGTAACAGATGCAAAATAATTATGAAAACAGAATAAAATTTAAAAACAGTGACAGTAATTCCAATATTTTACACAGAGAATATTATGTCACTCCCTCATTTTATAAATAAGACAAAAAATGCTAGTTTAAAAAAAGGGTAAGGCTCTAACAGTATTTGATGAAATTACTGTAAGTGTCTTTTTCTCTGACATATGAAATTATAGTTTTAATCTTTCAAAACCACAGAGATTACCTACATATGTCTACATTTTACAAATTAAAATGGCAAACCCATTGGTATCCTTAAGAAAACAACGTATCGGGTAAAAGTGACACACTTACACGGATCTCGCAGATTTGCTTTCGCGTTTCAAGGTAAGGAAATGAAACTTGGCCACCGTGTGCACCTGCTGTCTCCACAGGCTCACAGTGCTCACGAGAGACGCCCGGGTCTCAGAGAGAATGAGTAAGCTCTGCTCCATCGCATCAAAGGATTTTGAATCCACTTCTTCCTCAAGTGGCTGCTGAGTAAATACACTATAATCTATTCGCCAAGACAAAATAATAAGGTAGAAAATGATGACACATTCCTTAAAAAGATCACAATCTTTCTGAAGCAAATGGGGGATCAATGGTGACGAAAGGAGATTTGACTTGGGTAATGAACACACAATACAGATGATGTATTATAGAACTGAATGCCTGAAACCTGTATAATTTTATTAAGCAATGCCATCCCAATAAATTCAATATAAAAAATAAGTAAATAAATAAAGAAGCACACATATGGCAGTGATGTAGGTCAAATGAAACCCTCATATACTTAGGCAATACTATTAAAACTGAACAGATGCACAGCTTACAACCCAGGAAATACCAGTAGGTATAAAGCCAACTGAAATATGTACATATGTTCACCAAACACACAAAGAGGAATATCCGAGTAGTGCCCTATCTAGAATAGTCATCAGGTGGGAAGAATTCAAAAGGCTATCAACAGGTGATGAATAAGTAAGTTGTGAAATACTCCTGTAATAAAATAGCACACAACAATGAAAGTAAACAAACTATTGTTCAAGTACAGTAGTATGAATCTTACAAACATAACATTAAGTAAAAGAAGTCAAACACGGCCATGTCTGGTGTGGCCCAGTGGACTGAGTGCCAGCCTGAGAATCAGAGGGTCACCAGTTCGATTCCCAGTCAGGGCACATGCCTGGGCTGCAGGCCAGGTCCCCAGGAGGGGGCATGCGAGAGGCAACCATACACTGTTTCTTTCCTCTCTTTCTTCCTCTCTTCCCCCCGCTCTAAAAATAAATAAATACAATATTAAGAATAAAAAAGAAGTCAAACACAAAAGAGACATGCTATTAGTGATTCCATTAGGCCAAAACCAGACAAAACTAATCAAGGAGGAACAGAAATCACAGTGTTATTTTTATAACAGTGATTTAACTTCAAATAGATAAAAAATAATAATTATGATGGAAACTGGCCTCAGTATGAGAGCCACAAAGACTTTTTAGACTTATGCTAAATTTTAAAAATGAGTAAACATTAAAAATTTTAAGAGTGGAATGAAATAATGCATAAAATAACATTTATGTACAACCTGGCTGTTCCTACCAAATCCATAGCTTAGATGAATGACTTAGTAAGGTGAACAGTCAAATCCCTCTCTTCCCTGGTTCAGTGAACTAATCAAATTAAAAGCAGGTCCTCAATACTGCATATCACAATCACAGTGTTCAGTAAGCACCAATTCACCTTCCATGAATTTGATGTATACTAACACTTAAAAGTAAAACACTTAAAATCGGCCAAACTAAAGGCAAGCTGAGGTTAGAAGTAAATTTATTTTTTATGGTGGACTTAATGGTACTATGGAAAAAAACCCCAGTAATACCTAAACAGAACACATCCTTCTTAGCTTCATTCCCACTACTCAAACACCTCTAAAAACTACCGCATCTACCTCAAAATACCTATGTACAAGCCCTATATGTACAAGCATCTTCTCCATCTAATTCTCTCCCATTATCCGAATTACTACAAACATATTCACTGATAATGCATTCTACATCCTGACTTCTGACCTCCTTTATTTCCTCTATCCCCATACCTCTATCTCCACTCAATTTCATCAAACTGGATGTATACTCAAATTTAAGATCTTGTTGTCTCTCCAACTGCGTAAGACCCAAAATTTCTGTGTGAAATTTCCCTCTGACTATGATCGATATTATGTCTTCATCATGAACTTGACTTTTTACTGTCTCCATGGTTGAGGGAAGCACCTGTTTCCCTTTCTCCCCTGACCTTCCACTGCACCATCCTGCCGCTTCAGTCACTACGAGTCTCCACTCACAGTCTCACCTTAGACTGCAGGTTCAGCTTTGACCTTCACTGCACTGAAATGGCTCCTGTCGCGGTTACCACTGGCTCTCACACTACCACATGCCTCAGTGTCTTCTATTTTACCAGAAACATCTCTTGTGTTCTCATCTTACTCTTCACAGCAGTCAGCACGTAATTGTCCACTTCCTCTTTCCTAAAATGCCATTTTGTCTTGGCTTTTAACATCTTTTTCGGCTCCTTCTCAGTGAGTCCCTTTCGGCCCTTCATTGATCAACCTCAGGGCTTGCCCCTCGACTCTTACCTATACTCTGTACCTAAGTGATTCCGGTCAATCCCATGGCACCATTTACATATGGGTAACTCCAGAATTTGTATTTTTCACTTAGCTACAAGTATGTTAACCCAGCTGCCCACTATATATCTCCACTTGTATGTCTGATAAGCATCTCAAACAACAAAGCCAAAATTCATGCCTAAACTCCGTCTTTCCACCAACCTGCTCCTTCCCCATTCTTAGGAAATGGCAATTCCATTCCCAGCTCTCAAGCCAAAAGCTAGAAATCATTCTCGATTCTTCCCCTTCCCCAACTTCTAACACTCAGTCCATCAGCAGCCATCACCAGTGTCACCACTATAACCCCAATCTGTTCCTGTTTCTCTATTGTCACTGCCATCCTAGCTGAAGGTAAGTTTTCGAACTGGTCTTCCGGCTTCTACACGTCCTTTACAGTTCACTCATCCTTCAACAATCATCATTTACTGCTTTGCTTTCAAGTTCTCTGATAGCTTCGCACTGCACAAGGAAAACAGCCCAAATTCTCTTCCAGGGGTTCAAGGATGATCTGGGCCCTTGCCGACCCCTCTGACCTTCTTGGCTCACTAAACTCCTTCCCTGGTGCCCTTTTCAGTCATCAAAGACATTCGACTCATTCTCAGTGAACACCTGTGCAGTAGCAGTTCCCTCTACCTGGAAAGCTCTGCAATGAAATCTTCACTGGATTTTTCTTGCCTTCCAGGTCTCGGTTTAAGCTCCATCTCAAGAGTCCTCCTTGAAGACGCAATCTAAGTCATCTGCCGCCCAAGACCACCCTAGTATTCCCTCCATCACGCCTATCACTATTAGTAAATACCTCAATTACTTAGTCACCTGTTGATTTCAGCCCTTTCTTCCCTAAAACATAAATTTCACACGTTTATATAACCACTTGTCTTACTTGCCATCTGTCTGGTGCACTGCCTGAAATGTTTTGTTACTTTTGTTTTTACCTGCTTGGTCAATTTCTGCTTCAACTTCTAGCTTTAAGAATACATCTTCCAAAGTTGTCATGGAAACACCATAAGAAATAACACCCAAACTTGAATGTGTGTCTAGAGCAGAAAATAAACCTAGAAGAGAATAGGACAGAATGTTGTGTAGTTAAGAACACCATCATGAATTATTCTAAAAATGTTCTTTAAAAATAGGATATGTCTAAATTTACTCCGCTGGCACCCTGGTTCTCAAAGTTTTTGGCCTTGGAGCCCTTTTAACATTCTTTTTAATTGGTAATAACTCCAAGGACTGTTGTTTATAGAAATATATGTTAGGTATTTATCATATTATGAATTAAAGGAAATATTTTACAGGCAGAATGATAAGCAGGGTATATCAAGTTGGCATAGGTACTTCAATCCAGTTAATGATTTTGTCTTAATTCTGGAAAGAAACCAATTAACTCAAAAAACTTCTGACTATGAGATAAATGCTATGGAAATTCTGCACATATATGCACATTAATAATATCCTTTTGGTTCTTAAGAGATCCCTAAACAGATACAGGAGACTGAGGTTGCGCTCCTTCCTCATTATAAAGTGGAAAACTAGGGCCACAATTAAAATAATTCAGTGGTTTACCATACAATCATGTATTTTATTTGAAACCAAGAAAATGGAAAAGAACTTGAGAACATACACAATTATATATGTGTGTGTATATATGTGCATGTGTACACACATATGTGTGACCATATGTACATGTATACATACAAGTAAATGGAGCCATTTCTTTCCTGACAACAAAGCACACACAATTATTTACTTAAGTTAACATGCTAGTTACAGCTTCCTCCATGCCGTTTGTGAAAAAAGAAACATGTTAGCTAATGGCATTTCTGATTTTCTAAAGCAAAATAAAGCAGAAATGGATCATTAACTCTGGACACCTGGGAGCATGTGAATATTACGCAGAAGAGTAAACAAGGTAAAGCGAGAATATCTATTCCCAACGCAAGATCCTGGTTTAACAACCAAGACGTTGAAAGTAATACCTGGAAATTTGTCCATGTCCTTTAAAGGCAAGCTGTACACAAGCTGTTGGTCATTCTGCTGCAATAAAGTAGCTCCAGGTATGTGTTGCTTCACGAGAGAAGAGAGAGATTCTGTGGCACAGTACCTGTCTATGTACATGCTGGAAAAGAAACAAAAACCTTAACTTTTTATGATTACTCAGTAAATACCCAAAAGTAAACTCTGAATGCTTTCAAATTAAAGTGAGTGCCATAAAAGTGGGCCGAAGCACACTATGGCAGGCCCTAAATATAGCACCAACAGATCAAGAATATAATACAGAATAGAGCTAATAAAGAATGAATAGATACCTCAGGCGGTAGCCAATCCCCCATTTACTTTTGAGAAACAGTGAGGAACCAACACATTTCAACATTCCTTGTGATATGACAGCCTTCCTATCTGCAAACAGAGATTTGCATTTCAATTTTTAAGTTAGTAACAGCATTAGTAATTGGCATTTATATTTTATGGATTATCATATGAGAACCAGTGTATTGGCTGGTGAGATTATCACAGCCTAATGAGGAAGATACTAGATTAGCATCACCTGTTTTTCAGATGCGTCCACTGAGGCAATAATACACAATTTGTCCACGTTTTACATATTAAATGACAAAGCCATGAAGTGTACCCAGGCTGCCTAACACTAGAGGCTACTTTCCTGAAACTATTACAAATATCTGTCTCTTCCTAATACTTACTAATGCAAGCACTTTCATGGTTTCTGTTGTAATCAAAGGTAAAAACAATAATAAAAAGGCCAAAAAAATTAGTTTTTTTAAAACAAAAATACTACTGAAAAAACAAATGGCATGCCAAAGTTTCCCGTTTACATATTATAAACAGAAAGATGTTGCTCTAGAATTTCGAACTCCTGGATCTTGTCAGTTATTAGAACCACATGTTGGATTTTTTTGGTTATACATGTGTTTGTGTTGAGAATTGTGTAGAAAACAGTTAACACAGCAGACCGGAGACTATTATTATTGGAAAGGCCTGCTTACAATGCTGGTTCTTAACTGGTGTCCGGAAACCTGGATTTTAGGGGTGTTCTCACCATTCCCAAAAGAGATAAGGGTGCTCCCTGTACACAAACTTCACAAGCGATGTAGAGTATACTTAACACCTGCTTTTGTGCCGGGAGTCTGTAATTTGGGTATATATTAGGCAAGGGTGCCTACACAACCATGCTGAATGAAAACCTTAGGCCTTGAGTCTTTATGAGCTTCCCTAGTAGATATTTCACACATGTTCTTAACATGCACACTGCTGGACAAATTAAGCATATCCTATGTGACTCCACTAGGAGAGGATTCTTGGAAGTTTGTGTCTAGTTTCCTCCAGACTTTGTCCTGTGTGCCTTTTCAAGGTCCTGACTTTACTT